>LYNE01000947.1:31261-45060 GCA_001662545.1 Rosa x damascena | reverse complement strand
GTCAATCTCCTTCATCTTCTTCTTCTTCTTTTTTTTTTTTTCAACAAACTTTATCCAACATTGGGAATAGAACAATTTTTACATCAACCATGAATTCAAATATATATTCCTTCTTATGTTTGTATCTCCTCTTTTTCGAATTTCATATGTATATACAACAAATTGTGTGCAAATTCTATGCAAAATTTTTATTCTAAATAAAACCAGTGCCGGTCCAATATGATATTAAAGGATCAGATGAAGCATTTTCATATGTGGACAATTGTTTGTATAAGAATCATCACCGTTTTCTTTCCTCTCCTTTCCAAGAAAGGGAGCATTTATGCTTGTTATATAACAATCTCATGACTATGTTCACATCCCCATTCATGGCATATTGAACAACCTTCTAGCCTAAGCAAAATAGGTATGAGATTCTTTCTTAATGCCAACGTGAGCAATGAGCTAGAACATTTCTTCTGAAGGACAAAAGCTGAAAAAGTCATACGCAACCCCTTGTTTACAAATCCTGTTGCAACTTTGCTTCAATTTCCAAATGATTTTGCAGCAGATTTCCTACATTTTCCGGGAAAGTGAACAACCGACGCTTAAACCAACCAGAAAAAAGAGAGTTCAAGCCCTTTGAGTTTGACCACCTTTTTCCATTTTCATGTGAACAGAGTTAAATCCCTAAATAACTAATAACCAACTTCCACCCCAATTGTGAAGGTCAAAAGGGTCAGAGAAAACCCAAAGTCTAAGCTCACGCAAATGACAAGAATGCCCTTTGGAAGGCACAACACAGGCCGGTCGGTCATCAGAAAGTCAAATTCCAAATCGAACGACAGTGCCACGAGAACGGCACCGGTCGACTAAAATGACGAAACTACCCCCCGTGACAAGCTTCTGAGAAAGAGCAGGGACAATTGCTGGCCCTTGCAAAGAATCAAAGCCGACCAGCAATTACTCCACTGTTCCATTGCTGTCATCCATAGGGAGACCACAGCCCCTCTCCTTCCAAGAAGAACCCACTTCCTTCTTCTCTTATATAAATTCAATCTATCCAATATATTTCTATTCAACCCAATAGAGATATCAAAGCATCCATAGCTTAGACGTCGTGCAAGAAAACATCGATCATAATCGTCAATGGCAGGAGTTGGCAACAGGGCAAATGTTGATTTCGAAGACTTGTTACCGGAGATGGCGGACAAGCTCGGTGGCGAGGGGCTGATAAGGGAGCTCTGCAATGGTTTCCAGCTGCTTATGGACAAGGAGAGAGGGGTCATTACGCTTGAGAGCTTGAGGATGAACTCTGCTGTTCTGGGCCTTCAGGATTTGAGAGAGGACGAGCTAGTGAGTATGTTGAAGGAAGGTGACTTGGATGGAGATGGAGCTCTGAATCAGATGGAGTTTTGCGTTTTGATGTTTAGATTGAGTCCTGAGCTGATGGAGGAGAGTTGGGTTTGGCTTGAGCAGGGCTTGCAGGAGGAGCTAAATAGTAATACTAAGAGACCTTGATCTTGATTTGTATGTATGTAGAAACTGAGGAAGAGTTTTGTGCTTTTTCCTCTGTTTTGGTTGCATTCTAGTCTTTACATCTTCATTGTTGTTCATTCTGAAGCAATGAAATTGAATACAGAGGAATTAGTAGATATCAATCATTACAAATTTACAAACACGTCTCGATTCATGAGTATCATTCTTGTGCAGGGGTCATTCTTAATTGTCTTCCGATCCTTATTTGGATTATTTGGTATATGATCCTTGCCATTACTAACAATAATTTTCTAATGATATGAAACTGGCAGGAAAGAACATTATCTATTAGATGAACAAAAATGATGCTCTGTGCTTTCATTTTTCTAATTGTCAACTGCACGAGGAGATCACAGCAGTGATCTGGGAAAGATGCACGGCTAAGTCGTGGTTGAAGGAAGAAAAAAATGTGTGTGTGTGTGTGTGTATATATATATATTTAAAAATGTTAGTCCTTTTGTTTTATGAGAAGCTATAGTCCTTTTGAATAATTTCGTTGATATTCAGTAAGTTCTTTTCTCTTCGATGACATATTCAGAAGATCTTTTTATGACCAAAATAAAGACTTTATGAATTACCAATCATGAAGTAAATGCTTAAATTTGAAAAAGGGTCTCTTCTATAGTTCTATAATACTCCATGTTACATGACAACGTCTTAGTCAATTGTTTCATCTCAAGGCTTTGATTTTTTTTACCTATTACTTGGACTGCAATTGGTGTCATAGTAATACAGTCATCCTAAAGCTCTTAAAATTTAAACTATAAATTAACTATAGTTTATGCTCAGACCGTTTGGTTTATATTTCAACCCGAATTTTGCAGAAATCTTAAAAAACTTAGAGAGACCGGACTGTCCGTTTCAATCGAAAACGGGCTCGCCAGGCTTTTGGGCTAAAACTTCCAACCCTGATTTCACTTGGTCATTCTCAAAATAGGGAAACTGACGATCAATAAAAATAAACAAAACTATTTTTGATGCATTATACACCTAGAACATTAAATCCATTTTCCACTGTTTTAAGGTTTTAGTTTTTTTTATTTGTCAATCACACTGTGTCCTCAAAGGCTTCCTAGGCCCAGAGACTAATATGTGCTCGGGAGATCTTGTCAGAACGCTTCCTCCCCCCTGGCCACCAAGAATATATTGGAATTTAACTCCAATAAGTGTCGGCGGGATTCGAACCCGAGTGTGGGGGTTCCACACCTGAAGGCTCTTACCAACTCGACCACCTGTGGTGGTTTTTAAGGTTTTAGTTTATAAGTTCCACATAGCCCCATATATTGAGCCTTTTTTTTTTTTTTGAAATAGAAGTTGAATTCATTAGATCAACAGCAAAAAGGCTGAAGTCTACCAAAACTTACATAAGAAATCCGGCAAGAAAATCCAGAGTAACGTACCTACGCTAAAGCAAACCTTTAGAGATCACTGAGTCGCTCACATTTAAGCGAGCCTATACAAGAATGAAAAAACCTCCCCCCCTACTGAAAAGAAATCATTCAAATAGCCCTCACGTGTCAATCACGCAATTGTGGTACAAGTAAGAAACTAGAAACGTCATAGAAAACTCATAGAAGTTAATCCAATCTTACATAGGCTCATACCCTAACACATTAGGGCCCCAATTGCCTTGACCCGAGCCCAAGCCCAAGTCCAGTCTTGTCTAGCAGAAACAAAATCAACCAGGCCCATCAGCCCAAGATTGAGCCCAGGCCCAGAGACCCAGGCCCAATCCCAGGCCAGCAGAACAGGAGCCTCATGTTGCTCGGTTACCTCTACCGCCGTCATACCCTCCGGCGGCACTGCCTTCGACCACAGCTCTGGTAGCCGGCCGTTCCAGCAGTGCAACAATATCAGATGTCGTTGCCTCTCTGCTACGCGGTCAACAATCCTCCGGATCAAGAAAGAAAAAAGAAAACTGAGCCTGCACTGAGAGCCGGCTGGAAAAGCTAATCAACCAGGCCTCACTATGCAGACTGTTGACCGATCAAGTACTAGGAAGAAGCAATCTCCACCTCCCCGAACCACTGCAATCTGCTTCCTTGATACCGGTAGCCGAGACGCACCACGCTGCCCAGCCAACGCCGATCTAGTTTTCCCTCAAATCGGAGACGATTCAATCTTCAGGCACCACCAATCCGCTTTGAAGCAAGATGCCCAAAGTTCCCCTGCCACGACGAGGCGCCTCACCGGTGTTAATGACAAACGGCAACCGGAAATATCCCTCTGCTGCCGCCGCACACTACTCAAAACCCTAGGGTTCTGCTCCCCATATATTGAGCCATTGGTTTTGGCTCAAATGATAAGAGGGAGTTCCAGTATTGGGACAAAAGAGAACCCCATATTTTTGACTGCTTCAAAAGGGATTCATCATTTCCCTTTGTCATTCGGATACGGGATCGAGCCCAAATCTACAAAATTAACAAGGAGCGGTTCATCGGGGAATTAGAATCTTCGTTAGGTTAGTTGGAGCTTTCGAGGAAATCTTGGATGACACCCAATTAGGGGGGGCAAGGGGACCGAATGGATAAACTAAAACAAGCGTCCTTCTACTTCACTAGCTACCCATTCACTGCGCAAGCAAACCACATAGGGACCCCAAACCAAGAACCAGCAAAAAGATTGGACCTCATTTGCAGCCAGTTAGATATTGTATATATATGTAATTAACAACTTGTTATTGTTATTCTCAAGAACATATCTGAAACGATGTTGGATCTTACAGAGGCAACTAGCTAGTAATTTCGAAATAGAGCATCATTCAGTACGACTGCACATGTCAAATTGTAGACCCGAATATATAACTGCAGCAGATTTAAAACTTGTTCTGTGAATTGAAACCATGGAATTTATAGCCGTTGGGACATGTCAAAATGAATAAATTGTTACTTACGTTACATAGATGCACGTCAAACTAGTACAGGAAATGAGGAGGAAATTAGTCGAAGCCATCCACAGCCAAAATGAAAGACTGAAATCCAGGCCAAATTCAATTGGTAGTGGCCGGGTGAGGAGAATGATCGTATATATACATTATTGTGATGCTTACGTATCATTAATTAATTTTGATGTCGAGTTACTTTCAATACACTTCTCATAGTTGCATGACTTGGGCCAAATACGTAAATATTTATATTGAATTCATTAAAACACTTGTATACATAGGACAGCTCGGGATCTTAATGCTACTTTTTATGCTGAAAGACAACTAATTACCTCATATACTTTCCTCTTGCTTTTGGTTTTTCCACATTCAAAATTTACTGATGCTCACCAATAGAATGAGAAAGAAAAAAAACATTTATATTAAAAAAAGATGAAGAGGAAGTCGAATGAATTAAGAGAATGCACGGTAGCAGTACAAACCAGCTAGCAGGCTTAGTGAAATGTAATTTTAGCATTAGAAGAAGCCCAAGAAAATCCCATCATCTGTGACCTAATCTTTTGTCTCTGAAGAGAGTGTCTAGCTTTGCAGTGCCCGGTGGACAAAATCATTTCTTCTAAGGCCTTTCCATGTTTGAGCAAGAACTTTGCCAGGCTCACTTCATTCTCGCACTCTAAAAACCCAAGAATCTTCACTATCTTAAGGTGATGCAAGAACAACTTCAAGTTTAGGGTTTGGGATTCCCAGTATTTCTCTTCCTCTGAGTTAGACATTTCCCACAAATCCTTGTTCCATTGCTACATATGCATAGATGAAAAATTAAATTAGATTTTGAAAGAGAAAAAAAATTGAGCAATGTAATGTTAATTGACAAAAATTAATCTCCTTTAAAATACGTACTCTCCTTTCAGTTTTGAAATCGTTAATAATGTTGAGAATCAAAGTGTGAAGCATAGGACAACTCCTGAATATGGATGCTAATCCAGGGACATTGTTCTTCTTGAAACCCGTGTGCAACTCCAAAGATTTCAGATTGCTAAACTGATGCAAATAAACTGCAAAATAATTGTTGTTTGATAGAATCTGCACACAAAAAAAGTTGCCATGCACGTATAAGTCATTCTCTTCATGAGGAAACGTGTCTCTTTGGCATTTCCTTTCGTTCGCTAGATTTTTGTTGGATGTAGTTTTTATAGAAGCACATAAGTGTTTTATTAAAACATTTGAAACTATTCCATAAAAAAAACAAAACAAAACAAAAAACAAAAGTATGCAAAAGTACTTGTAGCATGGAGGAAAAACTTCAACAGGCACTTCATCAGAATGCACTGAAAATGCTTCTCTGACTCCATAAGAAGAGTTCTAACTATGAAAACCATTAAAAATACAATTCATCCACAAGTAAGGACACTATTTAAAAAACCAAACTATATAAAATTAACAACAATAACCATATATCCACAAAATTATTTCAGTCAATACACATGTTACATATATCAAAAAATTCTAACAGTACTCGCTAAGCTAACGATGTCAAACCATAATCTACACAAGAAAAGATTGAAGTACCTCAATACAATTGCTTTCGAGTGTCAAGCAATGTGCAAGAGAGAGAGCCGAAAAAAGATTGGACACACTTTGAAGCTTTGCAACACTAACATCTTCATGGAGCAAACCAATGGAGGCCTTATGCAAGTAACTCAGATTCTCTATACAGATATTATCACTAAGAGCATTGTGTTCCCACAAAACCACTCCAAGCCTCGGCGCATCAATCTTCACCCAACTCTTCTCAATGTACCCATCAAAACATTTCGCAATCCGCAACCTCTCCAATTTCGAACCCGAAACATCCAGCCCTTGCAGCTCGAAACAGTTCTCTAGGGTTAAGTCTTGCAGCGCACGGCACCCAACCCTAAGATGCTTCAACCCAAAACACGTGTCGAGGTTCAGTTTCTTGAGCAGAAGGAAGGACGACTCGGAGAACATATCGGAGAGAGAGGGCTGGTTGCATAGACTGATCCGGGAAAGCGATAAAGACTGAAGAGTTCGGAAACCGCTTGTCATTACAGAAGAAGGTGGTAACCGGAAACCGGGTCTCCGGGACTTTAACTTGAAAACCCTTAATGAGTCGCTGGCGATGACACATCTAGGGAAGTTGAAGTAATCCTCTGTGAAAACCTCCACGTCGAGAACCTGCACCTTGTGTCTGATTGCGAGCCGGATCAGACCGTTGAGACGTGAAAAGCTCAGCCGGGCCCGGAACCGGAGAATCCGAATATCGGAGTGCTTGTCTCGGTTGTTGAGGACCTGAGTGATAAAGTCGGACTCTTTGCAATTCAGAGAATGTGACTTGGATGAGGAACATGGTTTCGGAAATGGGTTTAGGGTTGTGAAGTCGAGGTCGGGGAAGGACGACCAGAGCGAACGCCACCGTTTTGACAAGACGCTGGTTTGCGCGACGGTTTTGATGGGGAGGAGGAAGAGGATGTGGTGGAGAACGGCGTCGGGGAGTTCGGTGATGCGGTCAATATTGTTGTGGTGATCGTGGCTGTGTTCATTTTCTTTGCAGAAGACAAGCTTTTTCTTCTTGGCAGCGGCAGATCTTGTTTCCATTGATGAATGGGAAGTTTGCGTTTCTCGATCTCCTGATTTTTTTCGGTGGTCTTTGGTGGTGAGAGAGATGCTCGAGCTAGTTGCCCTAGGGTTGAATTGTTCAATGTTTTCAAGTGAGGTGAGAACGAGAACATCGTTTGAGTTTGTTTCGAACTAAGTTTGAATTATTTAGATCTAATTCAATTTGCAAAAGCAATAGATAAAATTTTAAACGTCCTTTTATTCTATTAGGTTTTTATTTATAAAAATTTTACGAATTTTTCAACCTGTATTATTTAGTGAAATTTCTTCTTTCTCAAGATATTAACCAGAAATTGTGGAAGAAAACTTATTTTTAAACTTTTAATTTTATTAAATTTAAGAGCAGTATTATTGGCAAAGTAAGTAGGATATATATTGGATTTGCATCACTAGGCTAGGGGTTGGTAAAAGAGTTTGCTTATAATTGGAACCCACAAAAATAAGTTTGTCAGTCATAGGTATAGATCGATATGGAAGGGAAGGAATAGGTAAAGTTACCACAACTCCATTACGGTCGTTCCGAATCGAAAGGCTTTGAACTTGGGATATGGAAGAGAGAAGAGAAGATGATTGATATCAACAGCACTCCCAAGCTCGGCCGATGAGCCGCGGATGCAGGGAACCATATTTGACATCTTCTTAGGGATGCAATGCTCTTGACTGAACATGTACCAATAATTTCATTAAATATCCAATCTAGAGATTCTCGATTGGGGGCAGAGATGTTGATCCATTGCTTAAGCATTCTTCGACTTGCAACTTCTCCAATCCCGTTCCAGATATCTCCAGATTATCTACCACCTTCACAACTTGTACATCTTTCAGTTGAGGACAGCAAATTTTGAGATGCCCAGGACAGCTAGGAGTACTCATGATTCCTTTGCACTTGTTTGTGGATTTAAATTTGCTCACCAATTTCATTTTGTGGTAATATCATCACCCTATTAAAACTTATCACGTCATATAGAATTAATTGAATACTTAAAATATAATTTTTTGTTCATGATAAACTATAATTATGTTTTATAACCAGGGCCGGCCCTGTGAGTTTGGAGGTTCAAGGTGAAAAAAAATTTGAGGCCCCAAAACAAATGCTCAAAACATTACAAAAAAAAACAATATCTCAATTTCAAAGTATCACTGAAATATGACCGTCTTGCATTTTTAGAAGAAAACCAACAGATACAAACAGCAAGAAAACTGGGTAAAGTGCTAGAGCTTTTCTCCTGGGGTTGACTGCTGAACTCATGAAAGGATATGCAGACCAAGAACTCCAAGCCAGTGTAATGCTTACTACAACAACCTTCAATATCACATTGTCCTTCACCATACAGATTATAGCTCCAACATCCAGAGGGAATAAGCAATAACCAAGAAGACTTGGGCTCTGAAAGAAAATTATGTGTCAACCCTGAAAAAGACCACTTTGTTAAGCTTCTTATTTTATGGGAGAACAATCTCATATTAACATATCTAGCATGCAACAATTTAATCTGCACTAGATATTCATGTGTTGCCGCACTTACCAATTTGTTTACAAAAATCTTTTTCACAAAATGATGAGATTGTGTTTTCTAACATATTAGCATGTAACCCACTACATATTACTGATATTACTATATTAGCTTGTGATCCACTTATGTTACATATCCACTGCCTATACTCAATCGCCTGCCTATACTCAATCGCCACTAAGCCGATCCCACAACATCATTTAGGTGATAGAAGAAAAATAGAGAATCACAATAGCGATAGTATGTTGGCGTGAGTCATACTTACCTTATTTATGTAGATATTCTGTAATATTCCATGATCTGTGATATATGTAGTATTATTAGGTTTACTACTTGCCTTAGGAGTAATACTTGTCTTATTAGGCACAATTGTAATTTGTATATAATTCTTTCTTGTAAGGTGAATGAGATATCTAAGTTATTCAGTCAAAATTATCTCTTGTTTTTCGTTATATTTGACTTGGTATCAGAGCAGAGATCCGATCCTGGACTCTGACTCATTGTTCTTTGATCCTTGACCCTTGTTCTTTGTGCTTGGATTTATTCCTTGTCTTTTGATCCTTTCATCACCGTTGCCTTCTTATATTTCCAAGTAGTTTGTTGTTTTTTTCCTTCCTCTGTGTATTCACCATGGTGAAAGATCAAGACGTTTCTCCCAGGTTCTCCTCAAATCTGACTTGTAACTACTGCAAGAATCCAAGCCACATCAAAGCAAATTGTTACAGGTTGGTTGGTTTTCCAACAAGCTGCTTTGATAGGCCCCGACATCAGGATAACAAACCCAAGGGAAATGTTGTTGTTCATCTTGTTCAAGACCAAGATTACTATGCGGTGACAAAACCAGATCATACCAACTTTGCTGGTAAGGATACCGCATCCGTAAGTCGCGGTGATAATGGTAAGGTTGGAGTTGCTTTAAAAATTTCTAGCTTTACTGGTGGCAATACTTGGATAATTGATTCTGGAGCATCTGACCATATGACCTATGATCGTAGTTTCTTTCTTTTTCTCAATCTACCCTCTATTTCCTCTGTTGTCAATGCCAATGGTGATTCTTTTCCTGTTTTAGGAATAGGGTATGTTCGTCTCACCCCTTCTTTGACACTACATGATGTTCTTTATGTCCCTGATCTCTCTCATCATCTTATATCTGTGCCTCAGCTTAATACTCAATCTCGGTGTTCTGTAACATTTTTTCCGTTGTATGTGATTTTTCAAGACCTCCTCACCAGGGAAATAACAGCAGGGGTTATCTGAGGGGTCGACTATTTCATCTGGATTGCATGTTAGCCTGAATGAAGCCGGAGAAGGCAGTCCAAGCAGCTTTGGTTTCGACTGGGGTTACTAATCAAGTTGAAGAATTATGGCTATGGCATCGGAGATTGGGGCATCCTTCCTTTAGTGTCATGAAGAAATCTATGCCATCCTTGTTTCTGGGCATTGGTGAGTCTAAGTTGCATTGTGAGTCATGTGTCTTAGCTAAAAGTCATCGTACTAGTTATCCTTTGAGTATACTAGGAGTTCTTTTCCTTTTGAGCTTATTCATTCTGATGTCTGGGGACCTTCCCGTGAGTCAACCTTGTCTGGAAACATTGGTTTGTTTTGTTTATTGATGATTATACCCGTCTTACTTGGGTCGCTTTATTGAAACACAAATATGAAGTCTTCTCTGCTTTCCAAGAATTTTTTGTTCTTGTTCAAAATCAATTTGGAGCCAATATTAAAGTCTTTCGTTCTGATAATGGGGGAGGGGGGGAGGTTTGTCAATTCTCAGTTTCACCAATTCTTTCATTCTCATGGGATCATTCATCAAACTACTTGCCCTCAAACCCCTGAACAAAATGGGGTGTCAGAAAGAAAGAATCGTCATGTTCTTGACATAGCTCGGTCTCTTCTATTTAGTGCTCATATGCCTAAGTATCTTTGGGGAGATGCAATTCTCACTGCTTGTCATCTCATCAATAGGCTACCTTCCTTTGTTCTCAATGGTCAAACCCCCTATGCTGCCCTTTCAAATAATGTGGCTGTCCCTTCGTTTTCTAATCTCCCTGCTCTTGTATTTGGGTGTGTTGTGTTTGTCCATGTTCCTAAGAATCAAAGGTCCAAACTCGATGCCAGGGCATTAAAGTGTGTTTTTGTGGGCTATGGTGTTAATCAGAAGGGCTACAAGTGTTTTCATCCTCCTACACATAAAGTTTTTGTTACCATGGACGTCACCTTTTATGAGGATGCATGTTATTTTTCTCCCATCAATCCTTGACTTCAGGGGGAGAAACACACTTTCTTGGAAGAGAAGTCTTCTGGGATTAAAATTCAGCCCATTGAAGCCAATAACACTCCTGCAGAAACAGAAAAGGCAATTACCGAACAGAGCATTGCGAGTTCTGAAACAGAAAAGGCAATTGCTGAATCGTCTACCATTCACCATGCAACTGCCGAACAGAGCATTGTGAGTTGCGAAACATAAAAGGCAATTGCTGAATCGTCTACCCTTCGCCATTCAACTGCCGAACAGAGCATTGCGAGTTCTTAAACAGAAGAGATAATTGCCGAATCGTCTACCCTCCAAGAAGGCCAAGCTCCTCCACCCCTCTTAGATACAGATAACCCTTGTCAACCAATCCCTGAGGAGCGTCCCAATCTTGAGGTTAGTGGTGTTTCTTCTAACTCTGATATTGGTGATAGTGTGTATGTTTTGGCTCCTAGGTCCACCCGTGGTAAACCACCTCGTCAATATGAACCAAGTTTAGATGTTAAGTCTAAGTATGTCATAGCTAACTTTGTATCCACTCACCGATTATCCAAATCCCATGCTTCTTTTGTGAATCAAATATCCTCTGTATGTGTTGCCAGTAAAGTGCAGGATGCTCTCAAGGATCCCAAATGGTCTCAAGCGATGAATGAAGAGATGGAGGCATTGGAGAAGAATAATACTTGGGAGTTGGTGCCACCTCCACAAGAAAAGAAAGTTGTTGGATGTAGATGGGTGTACACTATCAAACACGCAGATGGTTCAATGAACAGGTATAAAGCAAGACTTGTTGCAAAGGGATATACTCAAACATATGGCGTGGATTATGAGGAGACCTTTGCTCCAATAGCAAAGATTAATATTGTTCGAGTGTTGATGTCTCTAGCAGCTAATCTAGATTGGCCTTTGCAACAGTTTGATGTGAAGAATGCCTTTTTACATGGAGAGCTATCTGAAGAAGTCTATATGGATCTACCACCACGATATAAGGCAAGCACAGGAGGTAGATTTGTGTGTAAGTTAAATAAGTCCTTGTATGGACTAAAACAATCACCACGAGCTTGGTTTGGAAGATTCTCTCAAGCTATGCGTCGTTTTGGGTACAAGCATAGCAACTTTGACCATACATTGTTTCTGAAACGCTGTGAAGGTAAATTAACTGCCTTGATTATTTATGTTGATGATATGATAATTATTGGTGATAATTCAGAGGAGGTTGAAAGATTAAAAGATCTGCTTGCATCAGAGTTTGAGATGAAAAATCTTGGATCTCTTAAATATTTTTTGGGGATTGAGGTCGCCAGGGGGAGTTTAGGAATTTTCTTGTGCTAGAGAAAATATGTGCTTGATTTGTTGACAGAGACAGGAATGCTACGATGTAGACCTGCTGATACTCCTATTGAGCAGAATCATAAATTGGTTGAGTACCCTAATCAAACTCCTACAGAGAAGGCTCGCTATCAGAGGTTAGTTGGCAGATTAATCTATATCTCACATACTCGGCCAGACATTGCATATGCAGTTAGTGTTGTGAGTCAATTCATGCATAATCCAAGTGAAACTCATATGGAAGCTGTGATCCGTATTCTGAGGTATTTAAAGTCTGCACCTGGAAAAGGCTTGATGTTTTCAAAGCATAATCATCTTGATATTAGTGGTTATACAAATGCAGACTGGGCAGGTTATGTTACGGATAGAAAATCTACTTTTGGTTACTTCACTTTTGTAGGTGGTAATCTTGTTACTTGGAAAAGTAAGAAACAAAAGGTTGTGGCTAGGCCAAGTACTGAAGCAGAGTATAGAGGTATGGATCATGGAGTTTGTGATCTAATTACTTTGGTTGAGAAATTTACTTCGTGATTTGGGATTTAAACCCAAACGAGCCATGGATTTGTATTGTGATAATAAGGCAGCGGTGGATATTGCTCACAACCCAGTTCAACATGACAGAACTAAGCATGTTGAGGTTGACAGACATTTCATTAAAGAGAAGCTCGATGCTAAGCTTATCTCATTTCCTTTTGTCCACTCAGATGAATAGTTAGTTGATGTTCTCACGAAGGCAGTATCGAGTAAGGCATTTCATGACTCACTTGACAAGTTAGGCATTCGTGATCTGTATGCGCCAACTTGAAGGGGAGTGTTGGCGTGAGTCATACTTACCTTATTTATGTAGATTGTGAGCCCCAGAAAAATATGTCGAGCCTAGCGGAGATCGTACGAAAAATTATTCAACGATCTCGATAAATATCAAGATGCTTGAGGAAAATTTCAGAATTTTTCATAAAGTGAAATCCTTAATCTAGGAGTTGGGTAATAAAGTACACGACACGACGAGTTCGTGAGAATTTTCGGGGAATTTTTCGGACACCCGAAGTGTTTATAATGAATTTTCGAAGTTTGGAAATTATGGAAATTCATTTTAAATAAATAGTATTTGTCCTGATGCGATCTGGGCCGTTAATTAGTTACCGCTTGATCCTAGCCGTCCATCCTTAACTGGATCAATCTATATATCCATATGTTGCTCTGTTGGGAGAACCGGAAGGATCGAGAAAGAGGGAGAGAGAACTCGGTGCTCCCTGACCCGGACGCCACCGACCCGAGGAGGAAACCCGGCCACAGCGCCACCGTCCGGCCATCCCACAACGGCGCACACCCACCATTCCCTTCGTCTCTGCATCGCCTACATCCCAGTAGCTTCTGATCGCCCATGCACGGAACGAGGAGGGAGACGTGGCGGTGAGTGCAGTGACTGCTCCGGCGAGTTTCTGCAAATTTCCGGCCATTGTTCAGGGTGTATTCGGTATGAAACTTCATCTTCTCGCCGGGCTCTACATGTTAGTCTAATTAGTTCTCCAATTCGATCAACTTTAACTCATCTTCAATTCTGGGTTACTTCTGCCTTCGTCGCGGTACCTCAACGCCGGCAGTTCCCCGGCCTCTCCTCGGCTTAGTTTCGGCTTGGGTGTATTCATAGGAGCAAGCTGACACC
>LYNE01000947.1:4301-19856 GCA_001662545.1 Rosa x damascena | reverse complement strand
TAGAGAGAGAGATTTCAATTTTGCAGGTCAAACTAGTTAGTTTTTAAAGGACTAAAATGAAGTTACATGAGCACTGTCGCCAAAGATGACCAAGTGTTTTTAGGAGAATACCATTTGAAAGGAGTAATAATAAAGGAACTATTTGATGTTTATGCAATAACAGTGTCTTGATGGCTAACTTCAACAAGAAGTTGGGATGAGCCAATTGATTTCCTATGTAAAGCTCAAGAGTCTATAAACTTCCATATTATGAAGAAGAAGAAGATCCTGTTGCTTCACATTCTCGAGGCTTTCTACGTAGAACTACCGGAGGATATTGGTGACATGAGTTCCCATCAATTTTGAAGGGAAAAAGTGTAATCTTTTGTAATGCAGCTCCTTGCTTTTTCAACATAGTCACAAAGTTATGTTCATCTTCTGTTCCAGTAAACGTTAGCAACTTAACATGCTTGAGACTTGGGATGTTGAATTTAACTGGCTTATTTAAGAACTCGTCTGGTAAACTCTCCTGGAAAAGAGAAGATCAAAGTTTAGATTGCAGCTCCAGAGCATTATGAAGAACAACCAAACCCAAAGTCATATAGAAACATCTAGAATTATTGTACTAATTATGTATGTCATAGAGCTCACATCTTCCTCTATCTTGTGAAGGTGATCAAGAATCATTGTCTCGAGATTGGGACAAAGCTCAAGCAGTGCTGCCATGCCAACAAGATCATATTGAGTATACCATGTTCGTAGCTCTAAGAGCCTTACATTCTGGAGCTTGAAGCTTTTCGGGAAAGGATTCTCTGATGTCACAAACTGAAAACATATGCATATAAAGCATTATTGTAATATTATTAATTACAAGAAGTTCAATAAAATAGTGCCATTAGAAATCAGAGGTGAAACAACGGCAAACAAATTAAGCTTGAAATGATTAAACATGAAAAGTCCTCTAGTTGTTTCTAAACAGCACCAATCAGGATAACAACAACCTGCAAGATTCTCTTGTTCTCTAATTGGCACTTGAAAAAGTTGCCAAAGTTGTGTTACAATTTCGATTCTCATTAAACCTAAACCCTTTCCTCAAAAGAAGGATAACAACAACCTGAACTCATAAATTACCCTACGACTGGTCATCCACGGCTAATTTTGTTTTAGCTTTCTTCCTATCAGACTTATATCAGCACAACACAAGCAGTGATATTCTTAGCTCCCATAGGTTGAGCTTGTAGTGGACAAACAATGTTCCTTGGATCTTTATATCATAAAGTCATTTATAGCTGGTGCATAAACTAACAGAGCTGACTATTTTTCTAACTTTCAAGCTTATGATTACTGAGGTAGCTAAAGGTTGAGTGACTAAGACAGTGACTATCACATACTCTGATACCAATTACCCTTTCCAATTTTCTTTCAACTCCAAAGATTCAATCACTAGCTAAAAACCTTAGTTTTTCTTATGTTCTTCTTCACTCCGACGCCTACACAACTCAAAAGCCTTGCACATAATCAGAAAACCAACCAAATTGCTACATATACCTCACAATTTAACACAATATCCAGACGCAAAAGGAGAATTAATGTATATAGCCTAAAACAACAATTGATCGAGCAAAAGCAAGAAACTTACCTTAAGCCACCAATTCTGCACATTAAGGTGCTTCACATGAGGCGCTTGCTCCAGTAGCTTCACAACCTTACTCCATAAATAGTAGTACTGCTCCACGTGAACAATAGCAATATGAAACTCAACTAAAGACGACGCATTCTTAAGCCAAAACTGGGTAAAACTACAGCAATCAAACTTCAAAAACCAAAGGTTTGGGCAATCAATCTCGACCGTGTTCCTGGAATCACAGTCGTAAAAGTACCCAAGCGCAAGCCTCTTAAGCTTTTCGCTACGTATCTTCAAATTCTCCATCCCACCACTGTTGTGAAACTCCAGGTCCTCCAGATTTGGACACCCCGAAATGAAATCCATAACCATCTGGTCCGTCATATCAATCCGTTCCAGAAAAACCGTCCTCAGCGAGAAGAGGTTCATGGCGGACATGTCCGCCGGCAACCAGAGGTCGCAGCGCGTGAGCCTCAAGACTTCCACGCGCGAGTTTTTCAGCAAGGAGACAGGGAAATCGTACATCTGATCGAGGCTCACTTCGTTCTGATACTTCTTCTCAACGTAGAGGTCGAGGTGGAGCTCACGCGCCTGGAAGCGCGCGACGGCGCAGCGGAGCCAGGAGTCGACGTGGGAGCGGTAGCGGTGGTAGTAGAGGAAAGAGAGGCGGAAGGTCTGGATCGGAGAGTTGGGGCGGAGAACAAGAGCGCGGTCAACGAAGTCGGCGAAGAGGCGGGTCGGATCGGTGTCGGGGGTCGGGTCGGGCTCGGCGGAGGGGAAGGTGTCGTAGGAGAAGTCCAGGGCGGGAACGCGGGACCAGAGGGAACGGCATTGGCGGGAAAGGAGAGAGGTCTGGACGGCGTATAAGGTAGGGAGGAAGGAGAGGATGTAGATGAGGATTTCTTCAGGGAGGTCGGTTAGGGCTCGATTGGTGGCGCATGGGGCTTGAACCGTTTCATTGCTCGTCGTTGCTTCCATGCTTGTGGAAACTGGGAAAGCATTTTGGCGTTTTAGAAGGTGTTTATAATGTTTAATTGCATTTTGGTCCCCTAGGTTTACTTATTTTTACTTTGGTATCGATAATCTTCAAAAATTTGAAAGAAAATCTCATAGCCTTCTAGAGTTTTCGTGTCAAAAGACTGGTTCCTCTGTTCATTCAATTCTGAGTTTCTTTAGTGTTTCTAGTCAGAGACATTTCAATTTTACAGAATCTGGAATCTCGGAATTTTATAGGTTGCGTTGAGTTCAATGTTATGAATTTGGATAAGGAGAACGTAGTCGGGTGATTCATCGGTTACTTGTTAGCCTGGAAAAACTCTTGGTGAGATAATTATATTATGGATGACATGTCCAACAAATCAAATAGCTCTAAATTATTTTAACTTTCTGTTAAAAAAAATATATAATTTCTTTTATCGGATAAACAATTTAAATGCTATAACTAGTCTTTTATGAATCAAACTCACAACCTCTCACTTATGAATGAGAGAATATACCTTTGGCTTTTTTTACTTCTTATTATTATTATTATTATTATTTTCACCCGGTTGGCTAGCTCTGACTTTGATACTCATGTTCATGGTGAATGGTTTTCTCATTTTGTTATGGATGCCCTCATTTACAATTGTAACTGTATTTGATCTTAAGTTCATTCTTTCTTTCTAAAAAGAATATTCAACAAGTATGAAGGAGAGTAACATGTATATGATAAAATATTTCAACACTTTCAAAGATAATCCAATCAGAGTAGAAATGTATATCCAAAATAATCACCTAACTTTGAACAAGAAGTTATAAATGAACCAAGATTTCCCATCTAAAGCTCAGAGTATATACTACTATATTATGGAGGAGAAGATCCTGTTACTTCACATTCTCAAGGGTTTCTACGTAGAACTATTGGAGGATATTGGTGGCATGAGTTCCCCTCGACTTTGATAGGAAAAAGTGTAATCTTTTGTAAGACAACTCCTTGCTTTTTCAATAAAGTCACAAAATTATTTTCATCTTCCGATCCAAAAAATTTCAGCATCTTAACTTGCTTGAGTCTTGGCATATTGAATCTAACTGGTTTATTTAAGATCTCTTCTGGTAAACTCTTCTGGAAATGATGAGATTAAAGTTTAGATCAGATTCAAAAAACAAAAGGAACTATCAATGTAGGTGACATAACATCCAGGATTGCTGCAAGCATGTATGTCACAATACTCACATCAACTTCTATCTTGTGAAGGTAATCAAGAATCATTGTCTCAAGATTGGGACAAAGTTCAAGTACTGCAGCCATGCCAACCAGATCATATTGAGTATACCCTGTCCGTAGCTCTAAGAGGCTGAGGTTGTGGAGCGTAAAAGTTTTTGGGAAAGAATCCTTTGATGTCAGCAACTGAGAACATATGCATAGGAAGCAAACAATGTAAAATTACATGAGGTTCAATAATATAGTACGCCATTGAAACCAATGTTCAAACATAGGTCAAATTTTAGAAATAAATTATCTAATTGTTTCAAGATACTACTTGATAAATACCCTGAACTACAGATTAGCCTGTTCTTAGCTAATAGGTTGAGATGGCAATCACAGAACTTTTGGGATTAAGGTTCTCCTTTGACACATAAGTTCCGGACACAGAAAGCATAAACATATAAAGCCTCAATGCAATAAAGTCACTTAAAACCAATGATCAAAAGAAAGCAAAACAAGCAAAGAAAATTATGCAGTAAAAGGTTAAATCAGGATACTACTAATTGAGGAAGACAAGCACATGAACTGAAGGGGATTATTCATTTATGCTCTAAGAGAAGTTGAAACTGGTGGAATGCAACTTGAAAAGGGAATGCGGATATAAAAAAAAATGCTTACAAATAATAATATTTGGTTGTTTAAGGATACTACTCATTCTACTGATCTACTCAATGGGTGAACAACAAACTGAACTAATAACCCGTTCCTAGCTCAAAGAGTGATGTGGAATACAAAACTTGTTGGGAAAGGATCCTAAGCCAACAAAGAAACAAAAATTATTAAAGCCATAAAAACCAGTTTTAAAATCTAGAACAAGCCAAGAGGTTAAGCAGTTAAAATCATATTTGGAAAATCTCCTAGTTGAATGCGTAGCAATGAACTTACTTAGTAGAGGTTGGGAATGTTGAAATGACGCAGACAGTATTCTTTGTACACTGTCCTTTAGATACAATATCTTACTCAAATATTCTGAATGAGAATTAGTGCATACGACCATAATGTCACTATATTGCATTAGAAGCAACAAGGCACTATAATCAGAAGTACTTAGAGACAAATCATGTACAATGAGCACTATGCCAGATGCAGAAAGATAAATGACAGTATAGTGGAAGTGATAAGCAATAGAATGAGGAACAAAGTTAGCCTTGCACATCTCAAATTTGTGGTACATTTCAACATACAAATAAACAAATAAATGCAACAGCCTAAACCAACCAAAGTCGAAACAGGAAAACAATACTTGATCAATCACGAGCCAGAAAATTACCTTGAACCACCAATTTTGCACATTAGCACACTTCACATTCGGCGCTGATCCAAGCAGCTTCACAGCCTTACTCCAGCAATCATAGTATTTATCCAGGTGCACCATATTAAGATGAAACTCAACCAGGGACGGCGCATTCTTAAGTCGAAACTGGGTAAAGCTAATGCAATCAAAACTCAGCGAAACAAGGTTTGGGCAATCAATCTCAACACTGTTCTTGTAATAACAATCATAAAAATACCCAAACTTTAGTTTCTTAAGGCTTTTGCTACATATCCTCAAATTCTGATCCACCCCTCCATTTTGAAGCTCCAAATCCTCAAGATTGGGGCACCCCAAAATCAAACGCTCCCACATCTGGTCCGTCAAATCCACGTCCTCAAGAAACATCGACCTCACAGAGCTCATCCCCACGGTGGCCATGCTCGCCGGCAACGCGAGATCAACGTACGTGAGCCTCAGACTCTCAACGCACCCGTTTCTCAGCACAGAGAAAGGGAAATCATACTTGTCACGCGGCGCTCGATCTTCCTCGCTCCGGAGATGGTACTCTTTGTCGATGAAGAAGTCGAGGTCGAGCTCACGCGCCCGGAAGCGCGTGACGGCGGAGCGCACCCAAGAGTCGACGTGGGAGGTGTAGTAGTAGTAGAAGATGAAAGAGAGGCGGAAGGTTTTGATCGGAGAATTGGGGCGGAGGATGAGAGCGCGGTCGACAAACTCGGCGAAGCGGTGGCTCGTGACGGGGAGAGGTTCGGCGTCGTTGACCGGGAAGAGGTGGTAGGAGAAGTCGAGGAAGGGGAGACGGGACCAGAGGGATCGCCATTGGCGGGAGACGAGAGAGTTGTGGATGGCCTCTAAGGTCGGAATCAAGGAGAGGATTTGGATAAGGATTTCGTCGGGGAGATCGTTTAGGGTTCGACTCGGGTTTGGATTTGGGGCTTGAATTTCAGTACTGGCTTGTTCCATAATTTCTGGGAGCATGAGAAATTGAGCAGAAAGTGGCTTCTGGAAATGGCCTAGTGTTTCACTTATTGACTGTCATATTGGTCAAAGGCTTTATGCACTTTTGGTCCTGCAATTTTGAGTATTTTGCACATTGAGTCCGTATAATCAAAATTCTATCAATTTGGTTGTACTTAAGTCCGTATAGTCAATCACCGACATGTTACCTCATACTCTCATAGTGAGTAAGATTCCCAATCTCAAATAAAAAATACACAACATAATTCACGAATATATAAACAGGCCTCGAACATCTGAAAATTGAGATGAGACATCTTCCCTAATTAAGACAAAAAAAAATCACCACAACTCTAACCAATCGCTGAAACTCATCAAAATCTCAACATAATTGTGCTACAAACTCAACCATGCAACTAAATCCTCTTGACTTGAATGCACTAAGCCACTAACTCACCTAAACGTCTGGCATATAATCATCGGAATCCTAATATTTGATTTTCTTGTTTACCTCTTTCGGTGTCTCCAACATTCCAAGTTAGATTAGTTAGGAGGGTGTATTTATCGTGATTTTGTTTTAACTTTTTTTTTTGATTAAATAAGAACTTCATTAATAAAAGCGAAGATTACAATGAGAATGGGAAATAAAAGTTTCAACCGAAACTTTTCCCACTTTAGACGTCAAAGTGGACGTCTATACTGACGCACTGTGGAAACCATACTAAGCCCCGACTCCGAACATACTAGTGAAAAACTCAACTAAAAAGACTAAACTAGCACCAAACAAACTGGCGGAAACAACAAGTTTTGTTGAGTAGAATCAGGCAAGAACACTAACTCCCACCCAGAGTCCACCTGGCCAGCATTTGATCGACCAAGCCAACACTTGTCGTTGCTTCAAACGCGACCAAAGGGATTGCTGGACAGTCAGACCTAGGACTAAAGAAAATCCAACACCGTCATCCCATCACTATTCCAAAAGCGTCATCGCTTCCAGCCCAAAATCTGACAGGAATGACCTCTTAGAAAGCCAATAATGCCCGGCTATGCCACAGGCAGACTTTTTGCATACTCTAAACTAGACAGAAACGACCCTTAGGAAGGCAAAAATGATGATTGTCTCTGCCACAACTTACAGTGCACCCGACCTAACACAAACCACCTAAAATCCACAAACCAAATCCAACGAAACCAAGACTACAGCCTTAACCCGACCCAACCACCACAGAACATTTTGTTTTAACTTTTTTCTGTCATGTATGTATATAAAAAGAAAAGAAAAAACTAAATAAATAAAATATTAAAACCACCTAAACGGCTAAGCCAACATAAACCGCCACGTGTCTCCCTGTAGCAACATCACATCCAGTTTCATCAAAAATCTCCATTTTCGATTCAGCTTCTCTTCTGCTGTGGTGTTCTTCCTCCTCTATGGATCATCACATAGAGGTGTTCCTGAAGAGGCTCTCCTACATCGCCCTGGCCATCGGGACCCTCACCTTCCTCTTCCTCATCCTCGAAATCCCCGACACCTGCGTCGCACCCGATTCCCCCCCGAAGCCTCACCTCCGGTTCCCCAAGCACTCCTGCGACCACCATCCCCGCCAGCACCTCCCCCTCCACAAGAAGAACAAGCGCCTCTGGTCCTCCGCCACCTGGCAGAACCAGGTCCGTTCATTCTCCCACCTCTTCCACTCCTTCTACCAAATCGGCCTCCTCCACAACCACTCCAAGGTCCTCTGCGTCTCCGCCGGCGCCGGCCACGAGGTCATGGCCCTCTCCCACCTCGGCGTCGATGACGTCACCGGCATTGAGCTCCTGGACTCCCCGCCGCTCGTCAGCCGCGCCGATCCCCACAACCTGCCGTTCTTCGATGACGTGTTTGATTTCGGGTTTAGTGCTAGGTTGGAACTGGCGTTGTTTCCGTCGAGGTTCGCGGCGGAGATGGAGAGGACGGTGAGGCCCGGCGGGGTTTGCGCGGTGGCGGTGGAGGAATGTGGGGATGGGGAGGTCAAGGAGATTGCGGGGTTGTTTAGGAATTCGAGGTTTCTTGGCGCCATGAATGTAACGTTGACTGGGTTGAGAATGACCAGGATTATAATGAGAGTTAAGCATTCACCTTGACATTTTTGGTAACTCTTTCTTCTTCTTGTTTCGATTTGTGTTTTCATTTTTTGAGTTTTCTGTTTTTGTGTGTAATTATGGTGATGATGCATAGTTTGGATAGAGCATATATAGATGTAGACTTAGTTTAGAATTGTTGTAAAAGAGCTTGGATTTGTACTCTTGTAATCTTCTTTTGTTATTGAAATGGAAAAATTGAACTTCAGACCTTTTACTGGACTGTCACAGTTATGCAGCAAACACCAAATTCTATGCATAGCTGAAAGTGTTAATAATATATAATGTGTGGCTGAATGTGATTGAATATAACTTGGGATATGCTACTTGGGTTATATTGAATATAGATGAACATCTTCATCAGTGGGTTGATGATAGTTGATGTAAAAAACTGCATATTGACACCTGGTTTTCTTCCAATGACTTGGTATTAAGTTCTTATATTTTCTCTGTGTAGCTTTGGGTTTGAAAAGCTGATTATTACTTGGTTCTTTAGATCTTAAAATCAAGCTTGTGTCCAAGACTTGTAGGATTAGTACAATACAAGATTGGGCTGGAGCAACTGATAGACAGATATCAAGATCCTATTCCCTCTAAACCTTAATTACTTTCCTAAGCCTTCATACTGGCTTTCGTAAATACGACTGAGTGAGGTGAAGAGTTCTTGCTTTAATCAGAATTGAGTCTGTTCTTGTCATGCATGAATTTCTAGTGCCATTCATTTACCATAGGAGCGTGCACCAAACCACATTTACATGAGGCTTAAAATTACGCAAGTTATTAAGAGCCTAATGCCAGTGTCAACCTACAGGTTTCAACTGGGTTCCAGTCCTCTCTTTCATGATCAATACTGCAGAAACAATTTGTCATCCTGTGCTAAATTACAGCCAGTGCAATGGTCTGTGTGCCAAAGTTTTCAAACTACACATTAACATGCTCAATATCTAACATTATAGAGCTAGAAGTACATGTTACTCCTATTAGGCAAACCATCCACATTAGAAGCTGGGGAAAATCCAAGGGTTTTATGGGGACACAGAAGTTTAAGTTTTTATTTATTTATTTTTTTTTTACCGACAACAAGAGACAACAAGTACAATAATTTCATCAAGTGTACTTTACTTGTGCATACTCTCATATAAAATATTCAGTTAAAACGAAGTTGATCACCTACAAAGAATCATATCCAATTAACAACAGTAAGAACATTTACTCAAAGTCCTAAGCACATCTCCTCTTCTCCTTGTCGTTCTTATGTTTTCTCATGTCTGAGGAATGCCCTTTTTCATGCTTCTCGCGTTTCTCACGCCTCTCATGTTTCTTGTGCTTCCTCTCTTCATGCCTCCTTTTCCTCCGACTGCTTTCATCCTCGGACTCCTCTTCAACAGTTTCTTTTGGTGGAAGCTTAGGCGCAGGAATATCCCCTATTTCAGGTGCACCTCCATTGACTGTAGGTTGAAGAGAAGTTGAATCATCCCAAGGGGCAGGTGCTCTTGAAAAACCAAGACCATGTATGTGTGCTGCTTCTGCATGCCTTTCACCCAAGTCCTCTGCAGTAGAACCTCGCTTCACAAGTTCTGAGAACTCATGCTTATCAAGTCGATTACCTTGAGCTTGGTTTGCACGCTTAGGAGCTAGTCCAAGAGCCTCCCTCATAGCCTGATCCTCTTCCTCCTTAATTCTTTGAATCTCTTCTTTTGCTGCAACCATTTCGGCACTCCATGTTTTTTTGTCTCTGTTATACCAGTGTAGATCCTTACCTTTTTGCCATCTACCAACAGGGGCCTTGATACTGTGGCCAAGATAATTCTCACGATGCTTGTCAATCTTAACATCGTCCCAACTAAACTGATCTCGACCACCACGAACTCCACCTCTAGTAGGATGATACATATTATATTTCTGAACTCGTAAGCAGAGAACTCCCTTTCTGTGTTTGAATTCAAACTTGAACAACAGTTGAGAAGACAAAAATTATGAGGAAGCCGAAGAGGCGAAGAGGTCCAATAGATGTATATCTGAAGTTCCCGCACAGATTTTTGCGATGATCAAGTAGTTGTTCCTCAAGTTACACACAACATACAGTTCTTGAATTTCAAAAAATTAGAATTTTTCTAGCTTTTATTCTCTACTTCTGTAATTGATGCTGAAGTTTAAAGAAAAGGTTTAGTCATGTTCAATCTCAATTACTTGCAGTACAAGCTTTTTCAATTACTTTGTGTCTTAGTTTTATTTGGATTCTTTTTTTTTCATACTTTTCCATTTATGCTTGGATTTCCTTGCTTTCCTTAGTTTCCTGTGCATACTTGGATCAACACTGATTTCAAGAGTTATGTCGGCTATCTAGTATATATCTTTTTATTTTTATTTTTTATTATTGACGTATTCTTATCGAAGATACTTGTCTCTTGCTCTTTGGTAATTTAACTCTTTGCTGTGCGACCTGAATCAGTTTTAATAGAGAGGAGCACGCTAGACCTATCAGTTCGTTCAATACAAGTATGAGGGGAAGAGAAAGAAAAAGAAAAGCAAAGGGTGATTATGACTTGGTAGACCGAATCAGTGCGTTGCCTGATGAACTTCTCTCCATTATAGTCCATTCCTTGCCTGTTAAGGAAGCGGCAGCTACTAGTATTCTTTCCAGGCGATGGAAGTATATATGGAAATCTTCAACAAATCTCGACTTTTCTGATGCTAGGTTTATTGTTGGTAAAGGTTTTCGCGGGTTCCTTCAACAACGACGACATGATAATCATCAAAATAGCCAGAGATATGTCAATTCGGTAAATCGTGCGATTGAACAATATAGTAACCCAACCGTCGAACGATTCAGGGCTTGCTTTATTATAGATCCTCGGTATACAGGGGACATTGTTAATTGGCTTCAATTTGCTATGAATAAGAAAGTCGAAATATTGGAGTTAGAGTTCTACATAGATTCTGGTTTGACATATACGTATCCTATATATCCTTTTCCCCACAAACTGTTAGGTATTGGAGAAAAGTCTGAGCTCCAGAACTCGTATTCTTCCGACCCTCCAAGTCATCAATCTTGTGGATACAACATTGGATTTAAGTTCCTCAAAGTTCTCCATTTTCGTTGTGTTGATGTGACTCGAGAAGTCCTTGAGTACTTCTTGTCTAACTGTGCAGCTCTTGAACGATTAACTGTGAATGCTGCTCACAATTTGGTGGATCTGAGAGTTGGTGGCCCCTCGATTGCCTTGAAGCATTTAACGTTAATAGATTGTTCTCGCCTCGAAAGTATTGAGGTTTGTGATGCAAAGCTTGTCTCTTTCCATCTTTCTGGGAGAGAGGTGAAAAGACTGCTTCTCACTAGAGTACCGTTGCTTGTTGAGGTATCCCACATGACTGCAGTGAGTTCAATAAGGCTTCTCCTCACCCAACTTTCATTTTGTATTTCCCAGTTAGAGATTCTCAGTTTAGATATAAATGGAGGGGACTACAATTGGGATCATGTATTTCCTATATTATCAAATCTCAGGCATTTAGAATTAAAATTTGATTCAGACTGTGAGAGTGATCTTTGTAATTTTACTCGTTTCATTGGGGCATCTCCCCACTTGCATAGACTTGTGTTGAAGTTGCAGAACTGTACGCGTACGAAGCCTGAAATATGCAGGAAGATAGGTAGAATTGCCAAATTCCCCCGTCATTACCTCAAGGTAGTAGAGATAGTAGGGTATCGTGGGAGTCATTGTCATGTTCAACATGCACTATACTTTGTAAAGAAGGCTGTCGTATTGGAGAAAATTGTTATTGATCCTGTCCGACGTTGGGGTGCTTGGCTCGATAGAGATTTTAAAGAAGTGGAAGAGGAAAACGACGCAAGATATCATGCTAATCGTCATCTCAGAAGAAAAGTGCCTTCAACAGTTGAATTTGTATGCCTGTCATGAGTGCAGTGCTCAAATTATCTAGAGATTGGTTATTGTTTCATAAAATGCTAGTCTCTTGTACTGATGTCTCATGATGTGAGCACACAAACTAAAATAGACATGGTTTTTCTTGATTTGTTCTATATATTTGTTATATTGATAAGTTAGAAGCTATTATATTACCTAAATCAATTCAGTCAGCCGTCCGGAAAGTTTTCCGGCCTCAGAATTCATGAATACCAGTATTGATAATCTCTCTGGCCGTCTATTGGTTGAAATCCTTTCTCGACTCCCTTATAAGAATCTTTTTTAATGCAAGAGTGTGTCTAAACAATGTTGAAATTACCTCTCCCGTCCCTCTTTCAATTGGCATTTTTTATGCCTCCAAAGAGAAAAGCCAATGATAATACTCTGATAAACCATTTCTGATGAAGGTGACTAGTTAAGTTTATGCTTCATGAAAAAGGCTTTTATTGATTTTTTGAAGTGTTCATCTCCCTTAGTTTAGTAATGATTTCTCGCCAGATTTTGATCGAGTGCCATAAGAAGCCTGTACCAAACTACGTACGTACTGCCTCATGCATACATTTACATGAGGCAACCGAAATTATCTGATAAGGTTTATGATTTTAAGGCATGTTGTAGCAATGTTTTCCTTAAGACATTATTTGCATACTATCAAGTGTGCAAATGAGAATAATCAAATATGCTAAAAGGATACAATGAAGCCCAGGACAATTCTATTGTTGGTTAATGTTTTGCACTCATGAAAACCAACCTTAACACTCAAAAGAAGATTTACAAGATAGCTCAAGGTTTCTAGTAATTTATGTGTAAGAAAACATGAAAATGATGATTGTTAGAGACTTAAATCATCTTAAGATCTTCTTGACTCTATATCATTATGTAGAGAATATATAAATAGAGTATATGTAACCCTTCAAATGATATATAAGATACATTTTTACTTATACCATTTGTACCATTTTCACTTTAGTGCAAACACAAATGACACCTTTTGATTTCTTTAAGGGTAAAAATCACAAATAGTACCTGAACTATACCTCAATCTTATCGATGGTACCTGAACTTCAATTTTGATCACAACTAGTACCCGAACTTTTCGATTTCATTTTAAATGGTACCTAGAGCCACCTTCGGTCACTATTCCGACTAAAAATGACATGTGAGGTGATCGTAATGATGATCTTTTGTTATTTCAAGGGTTGCAATCATAGTGATAATCTTTTTGGTAATAGGCTTTCCTTGAACTTTTTATTTTTTATTTTTTTTTATTTGGCTTTTTTGGCCGGAATAATGACTGAAAGTGGCTCTAGGTACCATTTAAAGTGAAATCGAAAAGTTCGAGTACTGGTTGTGATCAAAATTAAAGTTTAGGTATCATCGATAAAATAGAGGATAAATTCAGGTATTATTTGTGATAATAACCTTTTCTTTAATAACAATTACATTTTAAAATTTCTTAAACAATTTGACAGGCAATGCAATGAATTGCTAGTAGCATTAATCAAATACAGTTGCATGAATTTCCAGCAGCATTCACGTAGTACCTGTGTTGCAACTTTACATTGTGCAACTATTCATTGAACAATGTGCTTACTACACAACACAGCTTTGAAAGCAAATTGTTGCGATTGCAGCAAAAAAAATTTGTCACTCTAAGCAAACTGCATGTACACCATGTCCAAAACAACAAATCTAACAATTCAACACCCTTTAATGTACTCTTGAATGGGTATTAGGCAGATCGTTCACCTCGAAATCTCTAGAGATCCCCATGGACAATAAACTTCTTTGACGAAGAGATGCAGGCTCGGCCGTGAAAATTTGGGGCCCGTCTGCCGACGTGTGTCAATATTTTTTTTTTGAAAGGGTGTGTCCATATTTTTATGTTGGCGCAGTGTGTCCGATTTTATTTATGTGAAGTTCTTGCTAACGAAAAGATCGTCGGTAAAAGTGTGTAATGTATGCAAGACTTTTACCAAGAAATTTTTGTCGGCAAAGTGTGTCAATGTTTTTGTGGAAAGTTATTGCTAACGAAAAGTCATAGGCATATAGCTAGCCATGTATATATGGTTTGTTCAATTTTATTCTTTTATGCGAGGTTTTGAGTGTCACTTTTTATTTTATTTTTTAAGAGAATTCCACAAATGGTCACTGAAGTATGACTCATTCGACACTTTGGTTACTGAAGTTTCAAATATATCACTTTGGTCACTCAACTATTACACTGTCAATCACTTAAGTCACCCAAAGAGTATTTTTTATAATTTTTTTTAATGAAAAAAATTAACAAAGTGACTTAAGTGATTGACAATGTAATAGTTGAGTGACCAAAGTGATATATTTGAAACTTCAGTGACCAAAGTGTCGAATGAGTCATACTTCAATGACCATTTGTGAAATTTTCCCTTATTTTTTATTAGAGGCTTTGGCCAATGGAGAGTGGTCGGCATCGGTGTCCATATACTAATGTGATTAAAACTCCTAGTCTCCTACTGTTTCTGGAAATTATGGGAACCCTAAATCAATCAAACCTAAAACTTGGCCGCCAGACCTAATGAAGAGTAGAGCACGCTACCCTACCTCTCGGCTTGTTCACGAAGACAAGTATAGGTACAGATTGGGAAAAAGAAAGAGAGATGAAAGTAATTAGAGTTAATTACATATAAGTGCATCTTTGAATATTTTTTTAGCCATGAGGCCACCAACTAATTTTTTCTCTCATAATACCACTAGATTAAAAAATGTGTTATATTTTGGATATTAAAAACTAACATATTTACATAAATGCCACTAAAGTACAAAATCAATAATCATTCTCTCTCTCCTCTCTGGGTGGGTCTCCGGCAGACCTCCGGTGAACTCCGGCGACCACAAAAGCTACTGTCACTAACACCAAAAGCTAATTTGATGAGATTCCCGGCCACCTCCGGTGAGGTCACAAAAGCTACTATCACTAGCAACAAAAGGTACTCTGGTGAGATTTCCGGCAACCTCCGGTGAGATAACAAAAACTACTATTACCAACAATAAAAGCTACTCATTACCAAAAAACCTATGCTCTTCAAAACGAAAAGCTACTATCCACACCAAAAAAAGATACTGTCACCAATACCAAAAGATACTCTCATCAGCAACAAATGCTACTCTCACCAGCACCAGAAAACTACTTTCACCAATACCAAAAACTATTTTCACCAACAACAAAAGTTACTGTCACCAACACCAATGAACTACTCTCACTAACATTAGAGAGCTACTAACCTAGGTATAGAAAGCTACGATCACTATGATGGAAAACCACTATAATAGTTCCAGAAAGCTACTGATTTGAAAAAAAAAACTATTGACATTAGCTTGAAAAATATACTAACATAGACACATAAAACTACTATCAAGATATTGAAATGTCACTAGAACAATTAGACGGAGC
>LYNE01000946.1:41937-85273 GCA_001662545.1 Rosa x damascena | reverse complement strand
AACGCAAGAAATGTAGGGAAAAGCAAGTAAAACGTCGCATTAAAATGCTCCTATCAGTTGCCCCACCAAAACTTGGCACACATTTGTTGTAAATCATCACAAAAAAATTTTGTTAGCTCAAAACAACTCATGGGATAGGTTGGTAGAGATTGAGCTACTACCCAAATAAGAACATCCTTTCCAGCCCCAGAAAGAGTGCGCCCCTGCCAACCTTGTAGCTTTGCAGCCAATCGTTCTTTGATGTACTGAAAAGTCTCCGTCTTCGCTCTCCTAACATAAGTAGGCAAACCCAAGTACTTTTCATGTGACTCGACAACCTCCATTATTAGAACCTCCCCAAGCTGGAGTTGTCTTGCATCACTTAAGTTCTTACTAAAAGTCACTGAACTCTTAGCAAAATTAACCTTCTATCCTGAAGCAAGCTCATACACTTGCAACACCTCTTTAATCTGATTACAAGCTTCACTATTTTCCTTTGCATAGAGCATTCTGTCATCTGCAAACAGTAGGTGGTTGATCCTTGGAGCCCCAGTACAAATAGCTAGGCCTGGCAGAAACTTTTCTGCAGCCTTCTTCTGAAGAGAAGCTGAAAAACCCTTGGCCCCCAACAGAAAAAGATAAGGTGACAGAGGGTCCCCTTGTCTCAACCCTCTAGTAGGAATCACAAGACCCCTAGGATTCCCACGAAACAAGAACGAATACCTGACTGTGGAAACACATTGCATGATCATCCGAACCCAAGAAGGAGCAAAACCCAACTTGTCCATCACTTTATGTAGGAAGTCCCCTCCAACCTATCATAAGCTTTGCTAAGATCTAATTTCAAAGCCATTACTCCCTCATCACCCCCTCGCTTGTTATGGATATAATGAGCAACTTCACTGGCAATTAAAACATTGTCAGTTATTGAGCGACCGAGTACAAAAGCACTCTGACTAACTGAGATAATTTGAGGCAAACTAACCTTCAATCTATCAGCTATGACTTTAGAACATAGCTTATAAAGCACATTGCATAACGCAATGGGCCTCAAATCAGACATTCTCTCAGGCGTAGGTACCTTCGGAATCAAACAAATATGTGTGAAATTGAGTTCCTTCAACAAGCTACCAGAATGAAGAAAACTATGGACTGCTTCTGTCACATCCTTGACAATACTCTCCCAATAATGCTGGTAAAATAATGGGAGAAGTCCATCCGGCCCCGGAGATTTAGTCGGGTACATCTAGAACAATGCTTCCTTTACTTCCTCCTCCGTGTAGGATTTACACAGCTGGACATTCATCTCCTCCGTCACTCTTGGTTGAATGGCTTCTAGGGTCACAGTCCTAGCAGCCTCATCACACTGACCCGCACTATACATCTTTATGAAATACTAGGACACAATGAGCTCCATCCCTGCGTCATCCTCTATCGAATTCCCCTTCTCATCATATAACCCTTTAAGTACATACTTCTGTTTACAGAAAGAAGCCTTCTTGTGAAAAAAAAAGCAGTATTCTGATCCCCATCGCGCAATCAATTCACCTTCGCTCACTGTGCCTAGTAGGCCTCATCCTGTGAGAGAAGATGCTCCAACTGAAGGTGTAACATTCTACTCTCCTCATTCAACTCCTCTGATGCAGGAAGCCCTAAAATAGCCTCCAACCTTTCACGAACAGACTACATCTGAAGTTTACGATCTGAAAACGTACTCCTTTGCCAAACATCCAAAGCTTTGCTAGTATGTTGCAGCTTCTTCACCACTTGAAACATAGGTCGACCAGTAAAATTGGTCCTCCATCGATCATGAAGCACCTCATCACACCTCGGGTTCTGCAACCAGAAGCTTTCAAATCTGAATCTATGAAATTTTTGTCGCTGCTCAAGAGGTATACTACTGACTCGCAACAACACCGGTACATGGTCTGAGTGGCTCGATGGGAGGTTTACCACCTTCGAATACCCAAACAGATCCATCCATGAATGTGTTCCTAAAGCTCGATCCAGACTAATCTTTGTCTCCAGGTTGCTCCACATATAAGGGCTTCCTGTAAAACCAAGATCAACCAGTTCACAGTAATCCACCACATCTCTAAATCCCTGTAGCTGAGCCTCAGAGCGTACACGACCCCCCAACTTCTCCCCAGCATGCAGGATCTCATTGGCATCCCCAATGACTACCCATGCCAGAGAATCCTGGTCACTCAAGTCCCTCAAAATTTGCCAGGACCGGAACCTATCCCGTTTACTTGGGTAACCGTGGAAAGCCGTGAATCTCCACTTTGGATCATCAATATCTCCACTGCCCACCTCCATATCAATGAATCTATCCCCCTCAGAACGAAAAGAAGCATTGAAACCATCCTTCCAGAAAAGTCCTAATCCTCCGCCTTAATCCTGACTCAGAACACACCGAGAATGGGGAAACCCTAGCGCCTTATGCAGTAGCTCGAAAACTTGCTTATCCTGAATCTTAGTCTCACAAATAAACACAATGGAAGATTTGAGCATCGCAATCAGACCTTTCAATGCATGTACAATAGTAGAATTGCATATTCCACGACAAGATCTCCATACTAGTTGAAGAAACGTAGGACTTAGAAACCCTAGAGGTTCCAGTTCCCAAACCCTAGCAGACTAGGTTTTTTCTTTATTAATTACCGGCTGCAGTCCTTCTTCTTTAGTATCATTGTTATTGTTATTCTTGTTCTTATTATTATTATTATTATTATTATTATTATTATTATTATTATTATTATTATTATTATTATTATTATTATTATTATTATTATTGTTATTGTTATTGTTATTGTTATTGTTATTGTTATTGTTATTGTTATTGTTATTCTTATTCTTATTCTTATTCTTATTCTTATTATTATTATTATTATTGTTATTCATATTATTATTGTTATTATTATTGTTATTCTTATTCTTATGGTTATTATTATTGTTCTTGTTGTTGTTGTTATTATTATTATTGTTATTCTTATTGTTATTCTTATTGTTCTTCTTGTTATTGTTATTGTTATTATTATTGTTATTCTTATTCTTATTGTTATTCTTATTCTTATTCTTATTGTTATTGTTGTTATTATTGTTATTATTGTAATTGTTATTATTATTGTCATTCTTATTTTTTTATTATTGTTAGTGCTATTGTTGTTATTATTATTGTTATTGTTATTGTTATTGTTCTTATTATTGTTATTGTTGTTGTTGTTGTTGTTGTTGTTGTTATTGTTATTATTATTTTATACTTTTTAATATTTCAAATGAATTTTTTTTTTCATTCATCTTCTTTTTCTCTTTAATACTAAGATCTCAAATTATCTGACCTAGTGCTCTGCTAGGGTTCGAGAGCATCTTCCTTCAAGGTTTGTGGTCTCTTATACTTTCTTTGTTGCTTTGTTAATGGAGACCAAAGCAGGCCTCATTTTGCTCATCCTCTCTGTGTGTGCTATTCTCTTTGATGGATGTGGTGTAACAGATTTAGGTTTAGATCTAATTGGGGATTCATTCCCTCAAGTGGTGGTGATTGTAGGTGATGGGGTAGTTGTTTGGCCTGCACTACGATTTTGACTTTGTTGTAGTTAAGAAAGTGGTTGGGGTTGTTAGAATATTTTGGTGTAAGTCTCGAACCCCAATCTGCTGGTCGGAGTTGTGCCCACCCGCCGCCACTGGCAGCGGTGCGTGCTGCTTCTTCTGCCTTACTAATTTGACCTATTAGATAGAGTTTCTCATTACTAGTGTTTGGATACAATTTGGTAAGTTTATGCTGAGCTTTAGGATTGATGGGAATTTTTGAAATTTCGAGAATTCGGGTTTGAATTCACATTAACCACCAGATTATCCTCCTTTTTACTTAGGATGTTAGATTAATTAAGTTAGCAAAACTTTTGAATTTTGAGTTAATTCCGATGAGATTTCGGATATTAGACTAATTTATTGAAAATGAGATTTTTCAGATGGGTCTTTCTAAATGTACCCAGTAAATTTCTATTTAGACCCAACAAATTTTTTACCTTCAGTAAAAAAATAGAATTTGTAGTTACACCCAGCAACTTTTCCAACAATACCCTTATTTTTAACTCACGCCCAAAACCTCACACCCAGCGAATTTCACACCCAGCAAAACCCTGATTATCTCGGCATCAATGAGGGTCGCGCCAAGCTAGTTCTCCAACTGAGAGGAACTCGTGCAGAGCATCATTATAGAGGATAGACTCGGCGCCGAGTAGAGGAAAAAGAAGCGCAGTCTCAAACTCAAGAATATCTCCATTTTAGACTTCGTGGGTCATCGCTATTTCCTTTGCTCTCACCCGCCGACTTTCAAGGTATCTCTCACCCTCTCTCACTTCTTGGTTTAAATTTCCTTCCACGAGTTCTTTATTAGTTTAATTTCTTAATTTAGGATTTGAATCCCATCATTTGTTGATATTTTGTTTTGATTCATGGGTATTGTTTTGTTTAATTTTGTTTTTCTTTGAATTCAATTTGCTTATAAGAGAGTTGATCAGTTTGACACGAAACGCTTATTTTATGGGTATTTGTTTGGATGCTTTAACTCATATGCTTGAATGAAGTGGATGACTTGAGTTCTTTAATTATGTTGATTACAACTGAGTCATGACAATGTTTGGAATCGAGGCTTTGTTTGCATTATTTAGCATTGCATTTGCACTTGAGAGTCAACACAAAACCTGCTGTTGAATGATTATTTAGAGAAGCTTCTGAAAATTATATCTTACTAGCTGAATGATTATAACACTGGAGAATTTAAATATGAAAAGGTACGTGACAATGGACAGTTGTTTTGAGGAAATAGCTTTTGATTTTCACTTTGCATTTATCATGAAATTTCTACCTGATGTTGGAATGCCAGAACTCTATCTCAAAACAACTGACATGATATGATGAATAAACAAATGTTCCATCATTTCTACTTGTGGCCACAGTTTGGCTCCATTTTGAGGTATACGTATAGTTTATGTTTGATGTTTCTTACTATAACTGTCTTCCAACATATTAATTTCTACCTGTTCATGAGAAATGCAATGTGAAAATCAAAAGTTATTTCCTCAAAACATAATTTTGATAATGAACTGTCAAAGTCAAAGGTAGCCTGGTAGGAGTAGGACACAATGTCGAGATTACCATAGAATTTCCTTCTCCTTGTAGTAGAAACCTATCTTTCCACTTAACAATGTGATAATGCAGAATGAAAGAAAGTAGTTCAGATGCAACGTACTAACAAGTTAGAGGTAATGTGTAGGACATATATTGTGTGAATCTAAAGAACTTCCATACAGTGGTTACAAACATCTAAATTTGAAGATTAAGATCATGTTAAGAAAGTTGATATATTCAATGTTCTAAAAATCGGGCTAGGCGCCTCCACCCCGTTCCGATTTCAGCCTAGTCGAGTGAGCTAGGCGCTGAGGAGAAAATCAGCCGCCTAGGAGGCCTAGGTGGTGCTGGGCGAATCTGGGCGGGAGCGATTAGGCGTTTTTTTTTTTCTCTAGACTGAAGCCAATTTATCCCAATTCCCAAATCGAAGAATCGAAGACAGAACCCTATCATGAACTAAGTCGCCGTTTTCACGTTTTGAACCAAAACTGGAGTCACCCTCTCTCAGTCTCTTTCTCTCAGAGACTCAGAGTCTCAGTCTCTCTCTCTCTCTGCGGTCCGGCCACACCATTCTCAGGCTCTCAGCGGCTCAACCTCTCTTCGACTGTCGGAGTCGCCGGTGACAACGAATTTCTAGTAAGTTGAATTTCTAGGTTTTCATTGATTAACTCGAATTCGGAATCATGATTCTCACAATCTCATGAACTCATTTTGGGTTTTCACTTTCCAGTCATCACTCATTCACTCTTGGTTTGCTTCTTCGACTCCTCAAGCTGTCAAGCCACTCCTCAAGCAGCAAACTTTGGTTTGATTTCTGGGTTTTTGTCTTTCAATTTTTCAAACTTTCAATCAAATTTCTGGGTTTCATTGTTTCAATCTCACAATTTCTGGGTTCACACTTTTCAGGGCTTTCTGGGTTCGATTTCTGGGTTCAAGGCTTCAAGGAGTTCAAGCTCGGTGATTCTGCAATACATTGTGAGTCTTGTTAAGTTGCTGGAATGCTGGGCATTGAGTCATTGTCTCAAAGTATCAAACTGTGAATGTTTTGTACTTGTGTATCTCATTCTCAAGTTTTAGATTTTGGTGTTTCTGATTCATGATTGTTGGAGGCTTGGAGCTGTGTTGGACTTTGCTTACTGAGTTACTGTATTGTTTTCAAATAATGATATTTGGCCTCTGTTTTGGGAATTGAATGTTTTGATTAATTGAATTGCAGCTTGTTTTGGCCTCTGTGAATGACTGAATGGGAATTGAATGTTTTGATTAATTGAATTGCAGTTGGTTTTGGCCTCTGTGAATGACTGAATGGGAATTGAATGTTTTGATTAATTGAATTGCTGCTTGACTGGCTTACTGCTTATGCTCAGTTTTTAATTATGCTATGTTATGGACTTTTTGAGTTTTTGATAATACCTTTTATATTTTTATTTATATAATTATGCTATGTTATGTTATATGTTTTTATTTATTTAAAAAAATTAAAATAAAAAAAATAAAAAAATAAAAAAATAAATAAAACCTTCTAGTCCCCGCCTAAGCCCCTAGGCGCTAGTCCCCGGCCTTCTGCCCGACTAGCACCTAGCGCTTTTTAGAACCTTTGATATATTATCTCAGAATGAGAGGATTAAGCCTTAGCTGCTTAGCACCTGATGACCTTCACTTTCACAAGTTAGAGACTCATTCTTGTAGCATAACATTACTTGTAAGCTCTTCACCAACAGCTTGATCATATGCAGGCACACGAGGTATGTTGACATTTCTATATTGACAGTTACAATATTGCTCTTTTTTTTTATACCTAATTTATTTTTATTTTCTCAGGTCATATGGGATCCATATCGTGGTCATAGGGAGACTCATCCATTATTGGAAATCACATTTTACATAGGAATGCGTAAGTGTTTAGATGTTGTGGAACCATATTATCTTCATAGGGTTCTAAGACAATTTGGTCGAGTTCAAACAATTCCTCGCAACCCTTACACCTCATCTCTTGTTCGACGAGTTTCTGATTCCAATTCGTACAAGGTTGCGTATGAGTACTTTGATGGATTGTGGCAAAGATGGCAAGATCACATGTTAGCAGATGCCAATCGAAGCACTCCAGTTAAGTTTTCATATGACTGTACTCCAGAATACCTATCGTGGTACCAAAAGATCACACACATCCCTATGTTCAACACCCTGATCGGGTGTCTACTGCAGTTGATTCAAATGAGGAAAATCATCCATTACATGTATATATTTCTTAAGGTTTAATTTAATTATTTGTCTAGCACTACTAACTTACAAATTTTTAATACTTGCTTGATGCAGCGTATATCACGGGCATTGTGTGTCACTCAATCTATTATTGATGTTGGCCGAGATGATGCTATAAGACAACCAATGAAGCTATATGAGGCAATTGAAAGCATCCAACATATACTATTAGGTGACCAAGTGCAAAATACACACTCATATCAACGTCGGCGGCGTGTACAAAATAATGAATAGATTTAATTGTATTTGAAATTTTTTTTCATACATTAATGTCAACGATGACTAACTTGTAGTAGAAATTATTTTGTTCTTTTCCTCACTAGTTATAAATTGATTTGTTGTTTCAAAAACACATTTAGTTCTGCCATTGCCACTTTCAATAGACTCATATTTAATCTGTTAAAAAAAAAAAAGAATACGTCACAATAATAAATAAATAAGCTATAAGAATTTCAGATAAAAGGAACTGAAAACGGGAAAGTTGTCTGCCGAAAATTATACCAATATTCGGTGGTTGTCACCCGAACAAAACAGTCAAATTCGGTAGTTGTGCTCCGAAGTTTTGACAAAATTTCGGTGGTTAGCTGCCGAACTTTCCTATATTTTCGATTGTTAACTGCCGAATATTATAACTTCTTTCGGTGCTTGTTGACCGAATGAAGTGCGATAAACTGCACTAAAAATTATATCGTTTTTTCCGGTTTTATGATAAACAAAATGCACAAACCTTATTTGACTCCTCCGAAATCATAATTGCACTCATAACTTTGTCAATATCATGCGTATTAAACCCTTGAAGCAATTATAAATGAAAGTGAAATTTGGGTTTAAGGTTTTGCTCTAAGAAACAACATAACAACATAAACACAATGAACTGCTAGGTACAAATATTAAAAAAAAGAGTTTTGAACTTTATGGTTTCTTTTGTTATTATTTTTATTTACCATGACTATTATTGTCATTTCGTAAGAGGATATAAGTGTCTTTTCATGCAAAACTAATTTGCTGGGTCTAGATATAAATTTGCTGGATACATTTAGAAATTTGCAGCGACGCGTGCTACTTCTTCTGACTTACTAATTTGACCTATTAGATAGAGTTTGTCATTACGAGCGTTTGGATACAATTTGGTAAGTTTATGCTAAGCTTTAGGATTGATGGGAGTTTTTGAAATTTCAAGAATTCGGGTTTGAATTCATGTTAACCACCAGATTGTCCTCCTTTTTGCTTAGGATGTTAGATTAATTAAGTTAGCAAAACTTTTGAATTTTGAGTTAATTCCGATGATATTTCAGATATTCGACGAATTTATTGAAAATGAGATTTTTCAGATTTGTTCGAAATTTCCCTTTTTAATAAAATATTTATGGTAACTTTTGCATATAACCCTATTACTACATTTGAAAGTCAATGGTGTAGAATTTTCATAACTTTTGTTTAAGGAATTTTCATATGCTAACGGTGATTCAGGGCAAGATTTGGGACTTTAACCCCGAACTGATGATATTTGGTGCACCAAGTCACAGAAAATAATAATAATAATAATAATAATAAATAAATATTAAAAAAAGAGATGATGCACTCTGTCATTGAAAACGATATAATTTTTAGTGCAGTTTGTCATTGTAACAGAGATGATGCACTCTGTCATTGAAAAAAAGAGATGATGTACTCTGCAGAAGTTAGAACAGACCAAAACTATAATTACAAGAACAACGTCCCAAAACAATTTAAAAGCAGCAACAACTGAAAATCAAGAAGGGTCCTTCTCATTGTTTAGGCATGAACAGCTCAAGTTTGTTACCACTTCATCCCCTGTACATTTTCATTCAAAGTTGAAATCCCAGACACCTCAACTGGGGATAACAAATTTCTATACACAAAGAATCACATTCCACTGCAGGTCCACGCCTATTGGGCTTTCCATTTACAATTCCAAAAGGCTCAAGCAACTCTGGTTACACCTTTAATCTACTACTAGAATATATCATATATCTGTGACTATAAATTAGAGATTATGATACTGGGGAGAAATGCAACAACAAATATGCAAAATCATGTTCCCCTGGCAGCCTCTATTTGATCTCGAATGGTCATATCAATGACCACATTGATGATACTGCTAGTAAGCATTGTCATTTCCACTAAAGACCTGACTATACATAGATGACTGCTTACACTCGAAGTTAAATTTTTGGGTCAGACTATACCGTCGTCATGTGTCTTCTACAAAAACTCTGAAGATGAAAGCACGAAAGCGTCTAGAGTATTGCTTTGGATCAACAGCAGAGATTATAGTTGGGTCATATTGGAATGACTTGTATGCATGCTCAAGCTTTTTGCTGATATCATAATCCTGTAGTATGTCAATTATACCAAAAAACAGGATAACATCATACAACTCTCCTGTTGGTTCTCCAACCAACTGTGCCTCACAATCAGTTTTTCTCACCGTCTTTTCAGCCCATGCTGGCATATTAATACCTAATCTAATAGAAGCCCACCTATAATAATTCAAAAAAAATTAATTATTCCATCAGGTATAAGTTAAGGCCTTCTTCAAAAGAAAAAGTTTGGCATAATGTATTCATTTTTACCTGTTTGGGTCAGAAAGAAGCCGATCCATTTCACCTTTAAAAACGCGAGGGGCTCCTTCATTGTCAGGGTCACCATTTCCTACAAGTATGGAGCACAAATCATGGGTTCAGAAAGGTATCTCATTGAGTTTATGAGACAAGTCAATAGTTGAGAAATGACTAGAAATAACCAGTTGGAGTGCGCACTCCAGAACGGTCTGGAGTTGCGAGGGGATCGTTGCATGAAGCTTCTCGGAAGTGAAGACCAATCAAAAGACTGTAGTCCATTATTCTTTCCTGTTCAAGGAAGTCGCAATCTCTGTCCACTTGCCTGCACGAAGGTACATTTTAATTTTAAAACAGAGACTAGAACAAAATTTTCCATATCAAATTTCTGGTATACATAAAGACACTCACATATTCAGTTACATGTAAGTGTATCGGTAAAGGACAGATAGTTTCTTTTCACTATGGACATGCTTGGTGCAGAACGAGATACAGAACCTAAAATTACTACCATAATCAACTTAGGAACAGAAAAAGAATAGTACTCAATTGAGTTTTTAAGCTAAACTGACAGCATCTATAGGCATGAGTACATGTGAAACAGGAAAAGAAACAAGAACTATTAGCTTTTTATGGTGGAAGAAGTTCTGATTAGGGACCTGAGTGTTTACATGATACATATTACATATTGTACAACTTCAACATTATATATTAGGACATTATTTACTTCTGAGTTCCAACAACAACCAAAGGTACTAAATTCTGATGAATGAGCTTCTGCACTATGTTAAGACCAAGGAGCTCTTGCTCACTGTGTATGATTGTGCATAACAGAAGGACAAAGTATAATACACAGCTAACCATATTAACTGAGGAACTACTTTTTTCCTCTTCAAATTCCACCTCCATTCAGTGTAATACCATGAGAGAAATGAGAGGGGTTACATAACATGCATAACTTAATGAGTTATGTGGTGATTCGCTGTAGCTATTCATACAGGATGATAACATTTTATCATGCGAACTTTGAAATAATTAGGAGTTCATACAATGGACCAAAAGAATCATGGAGAACATACCAAGAACATAATTCCAGGTCCCAACCGAAAAAGAACAATAGAGAGAGAGAGAGAGATGAAATTGAAAAATATACCTGCAGAACTCTTGAAACCAAACCTTCTGTAACCTAAATATATAATTAAGATCAAGATCTTTAAGAGTTGTTGTTGCATCAATTTCTGCCGCGGGTTTGTTGGTTGTACGGCCAAGGGAAGAGCCTTTCAAATCAAACCTTCTATGAATGCCGTATTCGGAGCAAAATAGATTCCCCATTATGACAAACCGCACCTGGAAAAATAAAAAGCTCACAAATCAGAACAAGTTTAGAATTTAACGAAGCGTCCAGCGGGCCAGAATGTTACCTTCTTTTGGGTAGGCCCTGTTAATTTTACGCAATGAAGACCAAAAAACTTTGTGACCAGAGTATTCTCAAAGGCTCGAACATGATTATAATAAGCTGGAAGCATTCTCAGCAGAACCTGTAATGGTGTTGGCCAGTTAAGATCATCACATATTGAGCACAGAAAATACAAGGATGATATCAGGACTCAGGCAGAGTCTTTATTGAGGCATGCCATGACCAATATCACAACATATCGAGCTATATGAGAGGGGGTATGAGTGAGGGGGCAAATGCCACAAATAGGATATCTAGTACTGAAGAGAGAACTGCAGCTATAGACTACACATGCACACATGTGCCTGGGCACACACAGACATATGCAAGAAAAATTTAGATAACCCTTACTTTTACTTCTGCTTTCTTCATGGTCTTTATCATGTAACGGTCATCATTGGTCAAGTAAAAGAAGCTTCCACTCTTTCCAGGAGATGAGAGTTCTCGAAGGGCATCATTTCCACATAGTGATATCATGTAATCTGCTGGATCTACCTTAAACAGTTTCCTTAGAGTCCTGAAGATAAATAGGACGAATCAGTAACCCATTACGAGCAGAAGGTGATGGAGTGTGTGGAATATAAAATTATTCTTTTAGAATTTGGTAAAAGAATGATATGTTTTCGTACAAGAGGGACACATATTTACCATTTAGCAAGAATAATTTTAACGAAAACAAAGGGACTATGAGTGAACTTTCAACATCTTTGTGCCCAAATAGATGGCAATTCAAGACAATTGTCTCAAAACTACTTACTACATTACTAAGTACTAATGACAACCCTATTGATGACAGCTAGTAAAATGCTTAGCTAGTGAAGGATAATCTTTTGTAAAAGAAACCTTTACAGGCCTTACCTGAAAACCACAGGGCAATAATCCTTCCATTTGAAGTCACTCGACTGGTGAGGTGGAGTATACTTGGATCCTTCTGGGGGAAATTTCGTCCAAACTTTTTCCCTGGGATCAAATGCTGAAGTCTTCAGATCAAGGGATGTAGTTGGAGCTGGCCTTCCAACAGAATGCCTGTGCTATGGCACACGAAACCAATTACATGCATTGAAGAGTTCACTCACGGATATACAATTGTAAAAATTCAAATAGGAAAGTACTTCATATTTGTAGTGGAACCCATTTCTCTTCATAAGAGGGAGGAGTCAAAATTTTCAATATATACCAGAAACTATTAAAATTTCTATTTAAATTCCTTCCATGAAAATGTGGCCACCCCTGCAGAAGCAAGGGTAACTACCTCCCTGGGTATTACAAGGAATCCCTTTCAATATGATATAGCTATTTTCCATTTTCTTTAACTGACCAAAGGAGTAGAATAGTTTCAGCAGTTGTACATGGACCAAACAAATTCAGCAGTTGGTGAAAGAAACGATGTAGCTCGTAATTTCACCATGTTCAGAGAAGTTTGGACAAGCCTTCTAAGATTTTTCTAATACCAAGAGAGTCCTTTAGAATAACTGAAGCAAAGTACATGATCTAAAAATCTGAAAGATGAACTTGAATAGGGGAGTGGTAAGCTAAGCTGGAGGTCAATATAAAAGAGTGAATAAAACATTAAGGATGCGTGAATGGTAGCAAGGAACTAACAAGCTTTTGTTCAACCTTGGTTAACAGAATAATAATTTATATGAAACAACCATCTGAACAATACGTCCCTTCTGTTAGTGATGTATCTACTTTCTAACCATATGAAGAATACCATTTGCCATTCATGCATTGTGTTAATATATATATATGGCACAGAAGGGAATAAGGCTTCTCCTTTAACTCGTGAAGAAGGCAGAATCAAAATCACAGAGTGCCAAAGCAAGCAAAAAATAAATGGAATGAAAAAAAAAACTAAAGAGCAGAAAACAAGCACAAATATGAATACCTGATCCCCAACTGCAGATTAAGCATAAGCTCATAATTCTTATGTCCTTTCGATATTGTGACCCCTTGTTTCTTCATTGGCTGAACTCCAAACCTGTTGCTAGCAAACGAACCTTCGAGCCCAACATTTCCATCCAAAGTGCTATCACAATTGGATCCTCTGCTAAAATTGCTCGACCTCGCATCAGATGATCTCCTAGGCCTCACATTCCCTTCGCTTCCATTCTTATAAATAGGTGGCTTGTTCATAAACTCCCCTTCCATTCCAGGCCAATTCAGCATCTTCTGTGAAGGGAAAATCGAAATAGTCTCCACTGGACACACCTTACAATCATTCAAGTCCACTGCAAACACCTCCTGAGGATCCCAATCCACATGACCACCAGAAGAACCAGCTGGATAATAAGTCCCCATCTGATCTTTACTCTCCTTACTCCAAACACCCACATAGAAACTCCCATCAGCCCACCTAAATGTACCATTCCCTTTAGGCAACCCTTCTTCCCAAGACCCATCATACCTATTCCCATTGCTCCAAATCATAGTCCCACTCCCATGAATCATCCCATTCCTCCATTGACCAATATAATGGTTCCCATTCTTCCACTGGTACCTCCCCTGGCCGTCCTGCAATCCTCGGCGCCATTCACCCTCATAATGATCCCCATTGACAAAGCTCTTAGTCCCCTGCCCATATCTCAGATTCATCACCCATGAACCTCGATATGTTTCTCCAAAAGAACCTGTATAAGTCCCTTTACCATCCATAAACCCACTTTTGAAGTCTCCTTCATAAGTGGCACCAGAAGGCCAGCTGAACTTTCCCTTCCCTGCTGTCTTACCTTTCTGCCATTCTCCAACATACATGCACCCATCTGCCCACAGGTACTTGCCTTGCCCATGAGCATAGCTGTTAGCCCATTGGCCTGTGTAGAAGTCACCATGGGCGAGGACCTTCTCGGTATGATAGGTTTCACCGGGCTCATCATCTGCAGGGACTACAGACATTGTTGTGAATAAAGGGTTGGCCCTCTTCTTTCCTCCAATATGTGTTTTACGCACTGTTGCTTCCCAGGCCTTCACAATGAATCTTAACTCTTTGCTCATTATCTCTCTTCGCCTTCCTCTCACATTCCTCTGCGCTCTCCACCTTCATCCATCAAACTCTTCTTCCCCCTTTCTGATGTATCTCTTTCGCACACAATGCATATGCTTCAAAACCAGACAGAAGTGACCATTCCTGGGACAAACCCGGAAGCCTGAACAATGCAAAAACAAACCAGCAAATCTGGGTTTTGTTTCTTTGTGGGTTTTAAAGTTCCGTTTGGTGTTTCGGATTCTGGAAAATTAAAAATTGCAAAAACCCAGAAAAAAAAAATCAAACTGTTTGATTGATAGGGAAAGCAAAAAGGCTTGGTTGGGACCGATGACTGGCTTTTTCTTTGTTTCTGGTGATTTTTTTCCTTTCTTTTCTTTTCCTTTTTCTTTTTTTTTCCTTTTTTTTTTTTTTTTCCTTCTTGCTTGGTTGGGTTTGAACAACGAATCAACACATTTGTCTTTGATTCCGGTTTTGGCTCTGAGCCTCCGGGAACTACTAACAGACCAGACAGTTGGGGGAAACAACACAATGATGGTGAAGTGTTTGCCATTTTTAGTGTCTCAATCAGACTCAGCCCAAAATGCCCAACTGCTAATTTTAGTTTACTTTTTGTTTTTATTTGTTTACCATGTTAAGTTTTTTGCCTTAGCGGTCAGTACAGCTGCTTTTGCAATTATGTCCTTCCTTTCTCATACAATTACAATTAAGGAATTCCTTCTTCTGTTTACAATTTATTCTGATTGATACACATAAATGCTGCGAGATGTTATTCATTTTTTAGATTGATAATTCTCTTCTCTGTTTATTCTTAATACTTTAATTTTCCAACACAAAATGGCGTCAAATTATTTCATATTTTAATTAAGTGCGGAGATCAAACTTAAATCGTAATTGAATATTTGATGTACTTTAGAATATTTAGAATATTATTTGATCTAATCAATAATTTGGTCCATGTATCTAACATAGTAATCAGCTACAATAATGCAAATTAAATAATTATATTTGGAAAATACTCCGCATCCTTGAGGTAAATTCCTCTAGTACTAACTTCAGAAAATGATCGATATGATAGAGTTTTGTGTTTCATTTGCTCTATCTTCTCCATTATTATAGCAGGCTCAGACCTCAACAATGCCCACTATTACGTACATAAAATAAATATCACATCTCAAAAATGAATAACAACATCTCACATTATCTATAAGTAGCCGGCAAATAACCAAACCGATCAAAGTCTGAGATAATTACTATACATTTTAAGGCGATCATGATCTCAGAATAGCGAATCAAGCTTTAGACCAATGATCGACATAGAACTAATTAGATTGAGAATGGCCAACTTTGGTCAATCCTTGTCAACCTCCCATTATTACATCAAGGCTAACTACATGTGTAGGCCACAACACAGACCGTGTCTTGACCATATGCATTCCAAAGAATAATCACATCACTACCGCTATCGGGGCCGATAAAATTAAAGGGACTAATGATATAATAAATAACGTATCGATCATTTATAACATATTTGGCGTTAAATTATTTTTAAATAATTTAATACCCCATATAATGTCGAATTAGTAGAAGCTCTCTCTTTAGTTTTGCACCACAAAAAGGTAACTCAAGCAGTCAATTTTAAGGGAACGAATATGAAGTGATCTAGATATGATGATGATATTAGGCAAAATATGAAAGAGTACGGGAACAAAAACACAAAAAGTAAAAGGGAAGAGGGTAAAATTGAAAATAAATGTCCTAAAGGGGCTTTGAAATAAATAAGTGATTTTAAATCGTGCAGCCTGGTATGGTTTGATTCAGGAGAGGTCAAACCCCACCCTAATCCAAAAAAGTTTGATGCCTATTGGATACGAAGGCGACACTTGTCCTTTTTCAGACAGGTCACTAATTAGTACGCGATGATGATGCTACAAAAGCTAAGCAAACCGAATCTCCATTTTCTGTATCAAATATATTCCAACCATAACAGAACATTCCATTCGTTGTGCATGCATACTATTTTGTTTCCAATTTCTGCCTGTTATTAATATTTTTTGCCCAATTTGTTTAAGAATTTTGATAGGTAAATATTATAAAAAATTTGTCAAAAGGAAAAATATTTCTCTACAGGTCAAACGGCTGTCATCATTGAATTTTTGCCTCACCAAAAAAAAAAATCGATATCATTTTGGACCAATAGTGGTGTTCACATGGTGGAAAACAATTAGACAAAAAAAAAAGTGGTGGAAAACAAATAGTTTTATTTTTTTTACAGCAAGTCTTTAATTAATTACTGACTAGGTGAAAAGAGGTAAAGTACATGCACAAAATTGGTTAAAAGTATAAAGCACAAGAATAAAAATGTCACAAAATCTTTATAACTGGTTAGTAGTTACGTACTTACGTTAAAGAGGAAAGAATACTCTAACCATGCACATGACCCCGATGTGAAAAATTTAAGGAATTTGTTAATCAAGAGAAATATTATTTGTATGTGACGATAATTAACCATACACGTAAATAAATAGATACATGCATGAGGGGATTACTTCTTGTATGTATTCATAGGCATAAAACACTACCCATGTATATAGGTGTGTATTCTTTTTTATCTATATATAAAGAGAATAGTTGGATTTGGTTGAGTTCGTTCCACATCAGGATTAGTTTGCTTGAATTACTGTCAGTGAGCCGTCGCTTGTTGGATATATATTGTTGGATATATAGCTGGCCTAATTAATATCATGGAGACCATGAGTTCAAATATCACTAACATAGGAGATAAGTGGAGTGGTTAGGATGAGGATCACCCGGCCAATAAAAAAAAAAAGTTGGTGTTTGACTGTTTGGTTAAAGTTAAAAAAAACCAACTAATTTTCTTACTTATATCACCAAAACTTTAAAATTTCATATATCATGGGAAACAGTAAATTATTGAATCAAGAAATAAATATAAAGGGAAATGAAATTCACACTCCACGTTTTATAATTCACACTTTATGTTTTATTTTTTATTAATTTAAATTTTATCTTTAGTAACTTAAATTATGTGGAGTCTCATACCCACTTGCTGGCTTGCTAACAAATAATAATAAACTAATTTTTGAAACATCAGAAACCTCTCGCTACATTCAGTCATTCATTCCTCAGAGCAATTGGATCAAACAAAAGTCTTGTGATTGGCATAGTAAAACACCAATCAAAACACAACTTGCAATCGCAATTTGCATATAGAACACAAACTGAAACAGTACTAATACGTCACACGCGGGAACAAGGCTCTTTAGTTAAGACTCGACAACATAACTACTAGGGAACCCATTCCTGATCCCTTCCCCACCATCAACGTCTTTCTAAACTTCGTTATTTAGTTGAGACCTGACACACATGTGTACAACTTGATATAGAACATGGCCATTAGGCTGATCTAGTAAACTAGGTAAAGAGTGGCACCGATGTTAAAGCTAGGTACCCAACTTGATCTAAGAACCTGTTTTTCATAGTGATAAACGTCGTTTAGTGTTTGAATATCTCAGCACAAATAAATATTCTCCTTGTTGGATAATTAGTTCCATTGATCTCTTTTTCAAGATGAAAAACATGTTCAATATTGACAAGTGAAGTAACTTTAAACAAGGGGAATGATTACATACTCTATAATGTTTTTTTAGTAATTTAAAATTTTTTTTAGACTGGTTCTAGTTGGACCTCCAAATTTTTTCAATTATTAATAGACTTTGTCAAGTTATATGAAAAGACAAATAAGGGCAAAGAGATAAAAATGAGAGAAAAAAAAAATACTCTTCTTAGAACATCTTTAGCAACGCTAGCCATTTTTGAGTTAAATTTTAGCCAAAGTAGCTAAAAAGTCATTTTAGCTAGCCACTTTAGAAATACGTCTGCATTAGTGCTCTCTATTCTGGTTAGTTTTGAATTTATATTATTTTTTAAATAAATAATAAATAGTTTAAATGTATTTATAAATTACATAAAATAGTTTAAAATGAATGTTTTAAATTATAGAGAGTGAGATGGCTCTCTATACTTAGGAGCGAGATAGTTAAAAGTTATAATGGAGAGTCACTTAGGAGTCTGGTGCAGCTGTTAAAATAGATAAAAAGCTAAACATGCTCTTAGGAGCTAAAATAGAGAGTCTGCTAAAGATGCTCTTACCTTCTCAAATATAACATTCAATTAATTTGTTTTTTCCGGAATTTCCTTATATTACCTATATAATTTTAATAATAATTTTCATTTAATACAAAATTAAATTCAAAACATTCTGATTTGGAATTTCCTTAAACTAAATTTATTGAATATTATGATATAATTATTACTCAACTTTCCAACCCAAAACCCTTGAAATCCTTGTTTTAACAAATTCAAAGGGATTCCAGCATAATCAAGATTGAGAACCAACGCTTTGATTAATTTTGGTGGAGGAGAGACATACTCATAAGAGAGTAATATCATGTGATTTTGATTTATTTTTCTTCTCGTGGTTGAAGATTCAGACAACAGATTGTTGTATCTTATGTTCAAGGGTGTTTTGGTAAAAATAAGGTCTACTTAGCCTTTCAAGTATTTTAAAAAGCGAATTAGAGGTGTACTAAGTATGGGAGTCCAAATAGCAAATTTAGAGGTCTAACTAGAACCACCTTTTTTTTTTTATNNAAAAAAAAAATCAAAGGAAATAAATATTAAACATGTATTAAGAAATTCAACTACATAATTACCCTAGTTCATAATCCATATTCCATAAGAAGAACCTTAAAAAAAATTTAAAAAAAAAAACCAGAACTTGAAAGACAACCCAAGAAAACATATGAAGAAAAGTAAACAAAAGAAAGATTTAGAGGACTACATGTATACAGGTGGTATACAATGTCAACATGAATTGATAAATAAAGGAAATTGATGATGATAGGGATCGCACAGCCCGTTGACAGCACCAAAAATTAAGAATGTAATTGGTTTGGTGTGTGCCATGTTCTAGAGTGGTCTCCTTTTGGGGTGGCTGCTGTCACTACCTAAATAGACTTTTGTCTCCTCAATCTCTATATTGGCAAATTAAGCCCCAATGGAAAGTTGGAAACAAGAGTTTGAGCCAAGTAGATAGCTCATGGACCATTTCTCATTAAGTTTTGTGTTTAGGGACAGCACTAGGCAGCAGGCAAAGGCAAGCCATTCATTTCTGAAGGTGAACAACGGATTAGCATGCTGGGGTATTTGGAGGAAAAGCTGCTTCAGATTTGTTTTTCTTCTTATGTGCAGTTTCGTCAAAGATTAGATTGGAACGTAAATCATACCATGCCATTATTCGATCAATTTTCTTGCTCTGATTTTTTGTGTCCCATCATCACGGTTCCAATCACGCCAAAATGGTGAAAGTTTCAAACTATTCATTCAGTTGGAAAAGTTAAGTACAGCTATGGAAAATTATGCACTCAACCGGCGGGCGTTTAATGCTTGTTTGGAAATGGAACCTTCTTGGTTGGTTCAACATTTGTGACATGTCAATGTTGTAATTGATATAGCTTATGTACCTTATGTGTGGTATTATTTTCTTTATTCAATTTTTTTAATTTCTTTACTTTTTTCCTCAAAAATATTTCAACGATGTCATTATTCTCTTTTCTCACTATTTATCTATCAATGAATTCATTCTTGTGATAAAATAGAACATAAAATGATAAACCCTTTGAATTTCAGTAGTATATAGGGTTTGAAATGGAGAGATTAGTAGGGGAAGAGAACTTACGATGGTAGAAGGCCTCACAAAGTGCTGAGCACATCGGGCTTCATAGGGTTCTTAACTTCTTATGCTCGTCAAACTTCAACAGCAAGCAATGATTATGCTTTAGCTGAGGTTGCGGCATCGATTTTTTCATATAATATTGACTTATAAAATGATGAGACTATAAGAAAACTATATATTGGACCATCACACAAGTTGGAACTGTTGGATGCGTTATTTTTCAAAACCAGAGATTAATGGATGATGACCTTTTCATTAGTCTTAATTAAATACCATCTTACAAGTAAACATAGTTGGTAGCCACGATTTATGGGAATTGATCAAGGGGCATACTGTAATTTTTATTTTCTTTTTCTTTGGTTAACATACTTCCAAATCTAACCTCTCTAGGTAAACAAACAGGAGAAAAACGAGCTCCAGGCACTGGAATCCTAGAGAACGCCGTTGTTTGCCTCTGTTCTTGTCCAGTTGTGCCTCGGCGCTGGTGATGGCTTTTGGCCTAGCTAGTGGGCGTGTCTCAAGCTCGAGATCTAGGATCAGGAGGTGGTGGTTTTTTCTTTCTTTTTCGGTCGAAGGGCATGACTGTGTCATGGTGGTGGTTCGGATCGAAGTGAGATCGGAGCAACGTTTGGTGGCTGTCCGTAGCCTACAATCTGGGCTCGATGGCTGGTCAGAGTAGATCGAACGCTGGTTGGTGGGGATCGGCGTTTTGGTGGACAGGGTGACGACAATGCTTGGACAATGATTCAGAGCTTCTCTTCCCCTGTTGGTGTTTGGTGGGAGTCGTGATGGATGGCACGGCACTTCGATGGATGGACGACGGCGATGAGGTGATGGTGGCCCAGGGCCAGTAGAGGGGAGGCAGCATTGGTGGCGGGGTGATGCAGCAGTTTCTTTGGGCCGGGTTGATTGAAAACGACCCACCTTCTAGTTTGAGTTATTGGGCTAGGATTCTGGCAATGGCCCAAATCTGGGCTAGAGTTTGGGGTAGTGGGCCTTACCTCAAGTTTTATTTTATTTATAGTTGTGTTTAAAGAAAACTGAAATTGGGAGAGAATTCAGTCGTACTTTCATTGATAATAGGGGTCTCTTTATATAGAGAATTACAAGATATAGAATCAGAGTTGTACAAGAAAAGATAATCATACAATTAATCTGATATCTATGAACATCTTCGAGAATATCTCTAATTCAAAACCCTATTACAATTAGGTTAAGTAATCTAGAGTTTGGGCAAGATACATATTCTGGATTTACTTGAACACTTCGCCTTGTGTCGCCCAAACGTAGTGCTCCTCTCGTTGCATCATTAAAAACCTTGCCAAGTAACAAAAACCTTGTGAGACAAAAATAATCTCGGTTGAAGGGGAAAAAGAGCACAACACACCGTTCACGTTTCGAGACTATACATGTAGACATCTCCCCTTGATATCTGTATCTCCCCGTGATGACAACGGTCATGGGTGTTCAGATAACTTCCGCAGACAATGCTACCAACATGTTTCTCGAAAGTGGAATTTGGGCACTGACTTAGTGAGCAAGTCTGCCACACTATCCTCAAATCGAACCTAGTTCATTTTGATCTTGAGGAGAGTCTATTGTTGTTAATGATTATGCTTGGTGTTGTCGCTTTTGATGTAGCCTTGCTTCATTTGTTCAAAACAAGCAGCATTATCCTAAATGCTCGTAGGCTCATCTATGGTAGACTTCAAACCACAATTGTTCGAACATGCGTAATTATGGATCCAATCCATATACATTCACGAGCTACTTTTTGAAGAGCAATAATCTCTGCATTGTTCGAAGATATAGCGACTAAGGTCTGTTCTGTAGACCTCCAAAATATCGTGGTCTAACCCATGGTAAACACTTAACCAGTTTGGGAATGACTTTTGTGTGGGTCAGAGAGATACCCAACATTAGAAAAACCTTCCAAAACATTTATGTCTTTTTGGGATGGGGATAGAGTACGCAGGCCAATGTTGGAGGCATTCCTGGTGTGTGATGGGTCCGAATTCATCGTCTCTCTGTAGGGATAGAACAAGCCCATATCAATCGTACATCTCAAGTACTGAAAGATATCTTTTACACCAATCCAATGGCGTCGCGTTGGCGCAAAGCTATATCTAGTTAACAAGTTCACTACAAATGAGATGTCTAGTAAGTACAATAATGAGCCTATTGTACTTAAGCATGACACTCTTTCCTTTAGCACGTCTTCGTCATCATCCTTTGGACGAAGAGGATCATTTTCAGGATCAAGATTACGGACGATCATGGGGGTGCTTGAAGGCTTGACTTTGTCAAAATGCCTAAGCATCTATCAACATGATGCTCAAGTTCCAAACCGAGACATAATCGTGTTCTCCCAAAATCCTTCATCTCAAAATCGGATTTCATGTGTTCAGCGATTTCTCTTAACTCTTTAAGGGCTTCCATTAAAGATCATGTCCAACATGAACTGTGATAGAATCTAAAACTTTGTTATGGAAACACGTGGGTATATCCCTTCCCAATCAAGTAGTCACTTTAGTGAGTGTTTCAACCTCCTTGTAAAACGCACTCAGTGATCTAAAGCTACTTGACTTGGGTAAATGAAGTTCACCATGAACCTTCATGTATATTCCATATCTAGATCCCCATAGAGATACGTAGTGACCACATTCGTAAACTACATGTTCAGTTATTCGGAAACTACCAAACTGATAGGGTAGTGGAGTGCAATGACATCCATTACGAAAGAATATGTCTCATCGTAGTCGATTCCAGAGCGTTTTGTGAGAAGCCTTGCTCCATAAGGCTAGATTACTATCTCTTTTTCTCATCACGCTTTCAAACAAAGACCCATTAGTCAACAAATTTTATGTTAGGAGATGTTCGCATCATTGGCTCAAAAACCTTCCTATTCATTAGAAAATTCAACTTAACCTAGATCGCATCTTTCCATTTAGGTCAATTTTCTCTACGTTGACATTCATTCATCAATGGAGCGTGGTTTGATATCATCGGACTCAACAAACTCATGAGTGATTACATCATCAATTATGATGGAGTTTCTATCCCACGTCTCATGTACACTAGTGTAATTTTATAGAGCTCTATATTTTCAGGAATAGATTCTGATGTTGAGGCGTCCCCCAACGATAACCATAATCCAGAAGATACTCATGAGACGGATTTTGAGTGTCGATAATTCAAGGATTGAGTTGTGCCAAAGTATCCTTCAAACCCACGGGTCTCCCATGCATCCTAACTGGGGCCATGGCCTATAACGCTAGAGTGTCACTCTCTATGGCGTTGGCTCCATGCCTACCTTCATGTCGGGTGGCGTTACGTCCTCTCGTAGGGACGTCCAACCTTGCAGGCATGTTTGCAGCAGATATGTACTTTAACAAGGATCGAGATGAGACACAGTGGGGACAGACCACGACAATTCCTGTCGTTCCTACTGAACATTCATGTTCTTATCTCTCCCTAACGACGAGAAGACTGTCTTATCAAAGTGACAATCCGTAAGACATGCGGTAAAAAGATCGCCTAGCAAGAGCATTAAGTGGCAGATGATTGTTGGAGTCTCAAATCTAACTTAGTTGCCCATTCGTCTGTAAGGACCATTCATAGTGTGCTATGGCGCAATTGATACATAAATGGCTCACTCAAATGTGCGTAAGTACAAAATACCTGTATCCAATCACTAGCTGTAATGCAGAGATAGATTGAGTGGCAGTGGGTCGTAGACGAATTAGGATAGCTGCATGCGATATTGCATCACCCCAAGCGGATATAACGAGATTGGTGCGCATTACCAATATCCGGGCTACTATCATAGTCGTTTCCGTGAGACCATTTGAGTGTATTCTTAGGAATATGATGTCTAATATTAGTCCTAATACAATAACCATTGAAAGTTTTCGATGTAAACTCTTTAGCATTGTCAAATCCAATTGACTGAATATGATGATCCGGGGAGTGAGCCCGTTGTCATATGATATGTGCTACTAGCGTAGCATAAGCATCATTACAAGTGGACAATGGCACAACATGTACCAGTGTGTTTACTTGTCAACCAACATCATGAGATATGTCAACATCTGCAAGTTGGTTGAACTAGTCCATAGAATCCCCAAATACTCTAGAACAGAATGACTATTTTGATATCTTTTGCATAGGACGGTCTTAGTCCTAATTTTTCTGAGGAACATGTTTTGTACAATGAGCAAGAAGCTTTAGAAGTAACAAATGGGAATTTTGGTTGGGCCTGAGCGTCTGAAACGTTATTTGAAGCAAAATTGGCAATTACAACATCACCTAGGGAGCCATCACCATGATGGATGCCATCCATGGTATCATGGATAGGGACTGTGCCAGCCCTAGGCTGGTGGTGGATGGCAGAGGCGCCAGAGGTAGCAGCGGCGTCACACTTAGTCCAAGAATAAACTTTTGATTCATGCTTCGTTTCGCTCGAGAGAGTGGATGTTCGTGTGAAGTCTTTAGTAGACGGATCATCATATCATGACCAGAATGACCTATCCTGTCGTGACAAAGCCAATATGTGTCTAAATCCAAGAGATATTATCTCATGACTTTATTAGATTTAATAGCTCGAATAGTGACATAGAGTCCACTAGAGAGACACATAAACTTCTCTAAGATGCGCCTTTATTAGCAATCATTAGAGATATTGTAAAGGAACTCATTTTCTTTCTCTAAATGCATTTTCGCATGGAATCCATTGGCTACTCATAGGGTACGATTTTCCCTAGGAGCATAGAGAGTTTCTGTGACAATAATCAAGGTGCCATTTGGCAAGGAGAACTTAGGCTATTCCATGTCCTTGAACTAATACTGATGGCCCAGCCATCATAGTCACAAAGTAATATGCTCAAAATCAAAATGGAGTCATAATGAAAAGAACTCGAAATTTTATTCATATGCCAATGGAGTACATCATTGTCTCTTAATCATTGTCTCTTAACCATTAAGAGAATCTAATCTAAATGCTAGCTAATGCAAAACAAAGGTACTGGTTTGGCTTCTTTTGGTAACTCCAAAATAAATATAACCAGGTGAGGAGAGAGATGTCGATGGATCAAAGCTCGTTTAATTACCACTTATCTCAAAACCTTCATAGACATCATACTAATTTTGGATGAGCCTATGTGAAGAAAACTAAAGCAATGGCATTTACTACAAAGTATATGGCAATTGCCTATTACATCTCTTGGAAAAATAAAGACCTATACAGAATTGTCGATCTATTGATCCCAGCCAGATTTGTAGTCTTCAACCCTTCACTCTATATCATCTTCTTGATGTTCTTGTTCCACATAGTGTGTTACACCCTGACCCAGATTAAAAGAAAATAATCCGTATTTAGAGTGAATTTGAATTACACTAACCATAATCAATCCTTTACAAATACCAATTTAAACAAAAACTAACCTTATCATTGCATACACATAAACCATCAAAGACAAAGAAAATAGAGTAGTTGTTATTGAGAGATCTATTGATTTCCAAAGCTCTGTTAGCTGACATCAAACTTGAGAGCAGAGGAAAAAGATTTTGATGCTCTTTCCTCAACCCATGATAATAATTAGAGGTGACGGTTGTTAATGTCTAAGATTCAGCAGTAGTCGAACCCTGGTCAATGCTGGTTTGAGGGGCGAATCGCTACTTATGATATTCTTGTTGCTTCTGCTATCTGTCAAATGAAATACGAAGGGCGTCAAAGGGAGACCGCGGTTAGCGGTCTTCACTTCTATGATGCCTAAGTTAGTCAATTGTATTTGTGTTGACAAAATAACGTTAGGTAAGTAGTAAATGTGTAATTAATGAGGATAGAAGAGTGGACCTTTTATAGGTGGGGAAGAGACTGATCTCTTCATTGTTTTCGATGTGGGACTAATATGGTTCAGTTCCCAGATTATGATGCTTCAGTGAGGTGCCCTTGGAGCGGCACATGGCGGCGCGTCAGCTGCGATCTAAGGATGAGTCGGGGCTCGGGTGATAGCCTGCTTAGCTGTGTTTCTGTAAGTTACACCCTCAATAGTTGTTGGTACCGGTGGCGGCAGTATGAGTGTGGCTCATTGTAGCTAATTATGCTTAGGCAAATGCTCATATAAGTACAGGTGATGATGGTTCCCGATTCACAAGAGGGAAAGAGAGATTAGGAGTATTGATTTTGGGCTGCGTCGGTGAGTCAATCAGTAGAGAGAGATGAGACTGTGCATGTGTTCACAAAGCGAGAAAAAGCTTCTTCTTCCTTCCTCAGGTGGTCTAAACTTATATATACTTAATTTCAACGATCAAGATTAAGCTGTGAGAGACAACAATTCATATTCAACCACTTTAATTTCCTTTATTTCAAATAAATTTTCTTAATTCTCAAATTTCTAAATTTAATAATAAATAGCTTGAGTATCCGAAAAATCTCACGTAAATTTTCACAGACTCATCTCAATGGGAACTTTAACACCAACTTACCCATTCCTCAAATTAGATGCTATCACTCATGAAAATCTCATAAAGTTTTGTCCTAGACACCCTTAATAATAACATAGATAATAAAATTAATCTCAAAAATTTCATCTTAACTCCAATTTTTGTTTTTGTTTTTTGAGCTTACATAAATTACCTAATTATATAGTTTGTGTCACAAATTTGCAGGATATTACATATTGAGCTTCTCTTGCTTCATAATATGCTTGGTAGGCGGTGACAATTTCTTCACGAGCTCAACAAATGTGTGCCCAATGACCGGATAATCCACATCTACAACATACATCTCTATGCTCAGACTCTATTGATTAAGGCACTTTGAAAGAGTCATTTGGATGGCTCTTAGTGGTGGTGGCGCCACCAACATGGCAAAAGGCATTGCCTCCCTCTCTCTTTCCACGTTGACCTCTTCGGTTCCGTGTTCGCCTATTTTGGCGGTTATCTTCCTCATTAGAGTGAGAATATGGGCTAGAACATCTAGAATTGTCCCTAGATTTAGGATTTCACTCTTGGCGCCCTTCCTCAGGGGCACAACTATAATTGGACTCTAAAATATGCTATGTTCCCATGGATCTCAAATTATAGCTCTTCACAAGGATGTTGTCATACTTTTCAGCGACATTAATAGCTCCAAATGAGCTCATGAAACCTTGTGATCCATCCTACAATAACATTGATTCAATAGTTCTTTGCAACCATCAAATTAGAGACGGGGAAGATAGAGAGAGAGTCCTCTCAATCAACATCGCATATGTGATATCTGTTCCACAGAATTCCATTAAGGATTTAAAGCGAAGTGCTTCCGAGTTGTAGTCAATAACTGACTTGAAATCACAAAAGTGGAGGCTATGCCATCTCACTGCTACTTTAGGAAGTAAGGAGTCACGAACATTGCCAAATCTTTCTTCGAGTGAGGCCCACAGCCTTCTGGGGTCTTCTTCATTCATATACTCGTATTGGAGCGAATCTTCCATATGAGGAGTCATTAAGATGATGGCTTTCACCTTATTTGCCTTTGAGGTTGCTCTATTTGCTTCCAAAACTTGAGCTTGCTCAATAGTTAGCACGTCCTGGCTAGGCTCGAGAATCGTATCCAAGATTCCATTTGCCTTGAGATCTAGCGGACATCACGAACTCACTTATGATATCCAGAGCCAATTGTTTCCAATTGAGCAAAGTCCAATCTGTTCAGGTTACTCATCCTGAGAGAGAACATGAAACTAGGGTTAGTTTCCGAGCTTAAAAGGCTACCACAAAAAACATATAAAATTTCTGAGCGCAGTCACTCCCAAGAAATTATGAATTTTTGAGCGGAATCGCTTCCAAGAAATTGGGGATTTTTTAGTGTAGTCGCTTCCAAGAAATCTGATTCCAAGATGTATTGGATTAGATTGAAACAATGATGTCAATGGTCGATCATAAATTCTCTACAAACTCTATGTTTGGAGATCTCAACAAGCTCCAAGTTTGGAGTGAGCACGAATCCTCACAGTTCGGCTTTTGGTCTCCTCTATGAAAAAGAAATAGGGTAGAAGAAGGGAGGTTGCAAGTCCTCAAGAAAAAGAAGAGAAATTGAATAAAAACTCAAAAATAGGAACTTTTAGTAATAATTATCTTGAAATAGGTCGCTGGAAATTTGGCGGGAAAAAGTGGCAGGAAATCTGGTCGGAAAAGTTGCCTGCGGTCGGAAGTGGTAGAAATTATTGACCGGAAGAGGGTTGACCTCTGGGCTGGCCTGCGTCAGTGGGCCTGCTGCCTCTTTTTTTTGTTTTTGGTAATTGGGGTTCTAGGCTAGAGATTTTGGGCTGCCTTCTTTTCCTTTCTTTTCTTTTTTTCCCTTTTTTCTTCTCTTTGGCAGTTCAACGGTGCAGCTGCTTTTAGTGACCAATTCAAAAACTATAAGGTCAGTTTGGGAAAAAAAAAATTTCGGTTCCAGGATCCTGGTATCAAGACGCTATTGCTGGAAAAATTTGGTAGAATTGGAGGTCCGGAAGGTGGTGAACCGATTGAGTATTTGCTGTGGGTGGTTTGGAGCTTTCAGTGTCATGTTCGGTAGGTTTCTGGCCGGTTCTGGTTGTTCAGCCGCCTTACCTGGACTCCTGGTGTGGAGGGCTTCAAGGTGTGAAGTGGAGGCAGAAAAGACTTCAAGGTTTTGTATTCAAATTTAGGGTTTTAGCTTCTTGAATCTGGGTTTGGCTATTTGTTTCAGGGTTAGGACTTCATGTTGATAACGTGTTTAAGGAAAACTGAAATTGGGAGAGAATTGAGTCATACTTTCATTGATAATATGGGCCTCTTTATATAGAGGATTATAAGACATAGAATCAGAGTTGTACAAGGAAGATAATCGTACAATTAATCGGATATCTATGAATACTCCGAGAATATCTCGAATTCAAAACCCTATTACAACTAGGTCAAGTAACCTAGAGTTTAGGCCACACACATATTCTGGATTTACTTGAACACGTTGTTATTTATTGAGAAATTTTGTAAAATGACCTTTTTTTAGTATTGAAATTCATTTATAACCTTTTTTTCTAAAAGGTTGAAAAATAACCATTTAGAATGATAAAAAGTCGCAATTATCCTTATCAAATTTTGCTTAAATTTCCAGAGTTCCATATTTTCTCATTCTTCCCACTCACAATAGGCTCCCTCAAAGCTTTTCTCACGCAATTGTTCTTCTTATTCTCATCAACAAATGAAAAGGTTTACTGCAATTCCAATGATAAAGACTTCCTCAACACAATTTAAGAATACATTCGAATCATATATTTTAGATTATGCTAATTATGGTCTACGGTTTTCTTTTCAATAAAAAAAGAATTATGGTCTAGGATTTCAGTTGTTTTTGTGTCAAAGATTTTTTATTTGGGTTGTTTCTACTATAATTTTTTGATTTTATTGAGCAGCAAGGGATTAGTATCGCGGTTCTTATGGAATGAAAGTTCTCGTTCATGTGGTGCATAGCATATGAGTAAGAATACAATAAATAAAATAATTTAGAAATTTTCTTAGGAAGGGGTGGGATCTGTGTTGGTACTAAAACTCCAAAATATTGTATATTAATTGATTTAAGTAATGGAGAGAAACATAATAATCTATGGGGAAAAAAAGATCGAAGAGAAGAGAGAGATTAGTCAAAGATTGAAGAGAAAAGAGAGAGGTGAGGGCTATTTAATCAACAATACAAAAACAGTACGTATAAGAACATTAGAAGTGAGTAAATTCATGGAGAAGTGCAAAATTCAACCCCAAAAATAGAAGAAGACGATGACAAGTGTTAGAATGTTCTTGTATAAAAAAGAAACAAGAAAAAAATAGAAGTCGTAGAATAGTGTACTGGAGAAGATGAAGAAGAATTCATCGAGAAAAAAAGAAGAGGAAGAAGAAGAGTGGGGATGTGAGATAATTAAGCTTTGAATTCTTTTTCCACTTCTTCTTTTCTCAATGAATTCTTCTTCATCTTCTCCAGTACACTATTCTACGTCTTTTATTTTTTTATTATATTTTTTTTATACAAGAACAATCTAGCACTTGTCCTCGTCTTCTTCTATTTTTGGGGTTGAATTTTGCACCCCTCACTGACATTCGCTCACTTCTAATATTCTTTTACGTACTATTTTTTGTATTGTTGATTAAATATCCCTCATCTCTCTCTTTTCTCTTCAATCTTTGACTAATCTCTCTCTTCTCTTCAATCTCTTTTTCTCCATAGACTATTATGTTTCTCTCCATTACTTAAATCAATTAATATACAATATTTTAGAGTTTTAGTACCAATATAGATCCAACCCTTTCCTAAGAAAATTTTTAAATTATTTTATTTATTGTATTGTTAATCATATGCTATGTACCTCATGAACAAGAACTTTTATTGCAAAAGAACCGCAATACTAATATTTTGCTGCTCAATAAAATCAGAAAGTTATAGTAGAAACAACCCAAATAAAAAATCTTTGACACAAAAACAACATAAATCATAGACCATAATTACTTTTTTTATTTAAAAGGAAAACCTAGACAATAATGAGCATAATCGAAAATGTATGATTCGAATGTATTCTTAAATTGTGTTGAGGAAGTCTTTGTCGTTGGAATTGTAGCAAACCTTTTCATTTGTTGAAGAAAATAAGAAGAACAACGGCGTGAGAAAAGCTTTGAGGGAGCCTATTGTGAGTGGGAAAAATGAGAAATATGGAACTGTGGAAATTTAAGCAAAATTTAATAAGGATAATTGCGACTTTTTATCCTTCAAAATGGTTATTTTTCAACCTTTTAGAAAAAAAAGGTTATAAATCAATTTCAATACTCAAAGAATGTCATTTTTTCAAAATTTCTCTTATTTATTTATGTTGCTTAGTTTGTTTGCGCTTTTTGCGAGTAATAAGTCCTGACACTTAAGTGTAGGGCTAATCGGACTATGTGCTCGTGTGTGCACTCAAAGTGCCTTGTTTGCTCTAGGTAGGCGGCGAGTCTCTTACTTTGTCAAATGGTCTTTGCCGCCTAGTGCCAGGGTGAAGCTAAGTACCGTTGGATTTATTCTCCGATGGCAGCATAGTAGGAAGGCTGTGCAATTTGTAATTGTGTTACGTTGTAATCGGGTTACATATCAAGTTATCTTTCCGTTATGTCACCGCTATGTCAAAGCAAATGGAGTAGTCAGTAGAGCACTTTTTGCTAGTTGGTGCTTGTTTGAATATATGTATTTTGTAGAGATTCCTGATATCATTTCAGGACATACTCTAGATGCTTATTGTAATAAGGGGTTTAGGCTTAATGTCCCCTCTTGTATTTAGCAGTTTCATTAATCAAGGCTTGAGAGCAGCCACACCAGCCATTTTTTCAAAAAAAAAAAAAAACATACTTTCAAATCTAAATATCTAAACTAATGTGTGACTTCAATAAAAAAATTTCAATAAAAAAATATTAAAAAATTCAATCGTTTTGAGTGTTCTCTATGCAAGTGTATTCCTAATTTTGCCATGCATGGGTGTTGTTCATATAAAAGTCACCTGAGTCCTGATTATGATAAAAAAAACCACTCTTTCTGGTGTTAATTTATAATTTGCATTTTCATTGGAAAATATTTAAAAAAAGGCAATGATTACTTTTAACAGATGAGCCAAAATTTTTAAAAAAATTTGCTATAAACTTTGAGACAAGCTATGGTACTTGTGGGTATCTCATATACTCATTTATAACTATTTGAACAAAAAATTACAATTATTCCTTTAAAAAAAAATTACAATTATTTGAACCAAAATTACAATATTGAGAACAAAAGTTACCATATTCATTTACACTATTTACATATAGTTAAACAAAAATTACAACATTGACGACAAATTTGTTCAAAAGCTTGTACCAACGTCATAAGAGGTGTAATTATCATTATTAGAACTAAGATTACAACAAAAATTACAACAATATTGATAACGAATTTGTTCAAAAACTTGTAACAATGTCGTAAGAGGTGTAATTACCATTATTAGAATTAAGATTACACAAAATATGACTCAACATTATCACTCTGACAACAAATTTGTTGTCACTTTTGTAAATGTGGGTATGAGATACCCACAAGTAAACTAGAATTTTCCATAAAGTTTAATTGAAAACTAAAACTTTAATCATCATAAGATTACGAAAGCCTTAACAATTTTTATAAAGAGAACTGATCCATCGTGGAGGTAAGAATTCTCATTGGCAACATGGAGCAGATGGAGTAGGATGAGGTTGAAAATTGTCATTTTGCTAAAAAAAATCTCTAAAAAACTAGAGTATTTCTATATTTTATTTTATTTTTCTCAAGGAGAAATTCTACAATATATTAATATATGACATTACATACAAATACCACTTTTTAGGATTTAACTACTCAAATGAGAACCTACTATAATTACAATTTCTAAGACTTAATAACTCAAATAAGAACTTATTTAACTTATTAAGGATGTTTATTCCTCTAACGCGTCTATAACTCTCTCTTTCTCCAGACAACCCCTAAAGTCGACTTTTGACTGCGAGATGGTTTTATCGTCCGGCAGCGCCTAACATCCAAGCTGGCTTTGCCAACCTCACCGACGTTGCAGGTTGCTGCCGGACAGGATGATTGATGGTATTATCCTAGGCTCTCATGGATAGTTACTCGGCTCGAGGTTTGCAGGGTTGTGGTGTCAGCATAGTCGAGTGGACATCGCTGCAGGGGTGGCTATGTTGCATAGGTCCGGTGGGCCTCGTCGACGGCGTCATAAGGTGCTGAAGACGGCAACATGGGTCGTGGGTGTTGAATCAAGAGGTGTGGTAGCATGGGTCAAGGGGCTTCTCGGCGGCATGGGTTTCGTGGGTGCTAGAATGGCCGGGGTGGCTTCATGGCGGAATGGGTCGAGATGGCGTGTTCCTGCGGATTTGTGGTTACGGAGTCGGGCAGTGCTACATCAGAGCAGCAGTACGGGCTTTCGGGCGGGTTTGACATTACCTTCTGGGCCAACAATCATGTTGGGCCTTGAGTTTGGGTTCCTATTCTTTGAGTTGCTAGGCTTTATTTTGGGCTAGGGCTTTGACCGTTGGTCCAACCTTATGTTTTTAGTTTTTTTTTTGTCTAATTACAATAAATTTCCTTGTATTAGGAACCTATATCTCTAGCGCCTCCGGTGTAGTACCAATGGAGGATCTCCGCCACCTTTACGTATATGATTGTATAATGAGTGAGTTTATTTCTATTTATCACTGTGGGTACAACCACTAATTTCTTGTTTGTCTAGCTATGTCCTTAAATAACAGCAGAATGGTATGTAACGGTATATTATGGCTTGTGATGAATATATTATTTCGCCTAGGGCTTGATTCAAAATTTAACTTATTGAAGATTTTTTCTAGTTATCTATTTTACTCTAACGATCGAGGACCTTATTTACCAGACTGATGACTTTTTTCTAATTAACACTTGAGTCCTCAAAGTAGCAAATATTACATTAAATATGACATGTATGAAAAATTAACGTACCATAGTTTTACTCTTTTGTCCAGAGTATATAAAATGTCTACGAGCCTTTTTTTCGTTTTTGTGGTGCCTAGTGTTAGGGCTTGACTCTAGCAACTGCATTACTATTTGTGGCTAAGATGGTTGGCCATATTGTTCTTTCTTGATCCTATCAAACTGGCAAACTGTGGGGGAGTTTTATTCAAATCCGTCCCTGTGCCGTGTGGGGATTTCTCCTCGCGTCCTCGAACAATTTTCCAATAAATTTTTATTTATTTTGTACACTTCAGAACTTTAATTTTTGTAGCTTCCATAAAATTACAACTCCATGTCGAAGTGTTGTTTTAAAGCTGGGTTTTGTCTTAGGATATGGGGAATCAGATTCTCTCTATACTTCCAAAAATGGAGAACATTATGGCCGTCTGGGTAGAAGATATGAATCATCCACGTGGTTAGGGCTACACTCAATATCTTTCGATGATTCGATCCCCTGTGTTTGCAAAATGTGAACCTAGTCCATGTAGTTTGAAAATACTGAAAATAGTAAGTTTTAGTGAGAGAGAGAGAGAGAGAGAGAGAGAGAGCCTTGCTAAGGAAGAGGGCTTGGAATTTGGAGACAAAGGAATGAAATCTGAAAGCAAAGTTTCAAGAGAAAGTGATACTGACTACTGAGAGCCTTGCTAAGGAAGAGGACTTGGAATTTGGAGACAAAGGAATGAAATCTGAAAGCAAAGTTTCAAGAGAAAGTGATGCTGACAAGCTTCACCATTTTTGGAAACCCACCCCTTCTTTTACTCACCTTTCTCTCATCATCATCGATATTACCAATACAGCAATACTGCTCATATCGATATTACCAATACAGCAATACTGCTCAGACGGTCTCAGAGACCATAATTAGGCGGCGCGCGGTACGTTGAACTTGCAGAGTACCCTCTTGTTCTTTCCCTTTCAACAATCAATTACCTTTTGTAACGAACAAGATTGAGTTGGATGGAAGCTAGATACCGGTCAGTTAGTTAAATTGAATAAAAAGCTGAGATGGGTTCAAAAGCAGCCATGCATTATTAGTTTGAAGACTGTTGAAGCTATCATCTGGCACTTTATCTGGTTTTGGTAGTGTATTGTGGACACTGTACACGAGCTCGGTAGGTCATTAAAATTTGAGCATTTCGAAGTTCGTTCCTCTCAACTCAAATCTTTTCTTATAAATTGATTTCCTCGGAAAGAAGAAAAGAAATCAAATCAGATATAGATTATTCATTAATTTTCTTTCCAGTTACATATTCATTAACTTTCTTCCTTCTACAAGGTACATATTTCTTTGTAATAATATCCATATTTCTCCAATTAACAAACAAAATCGCAAATAAGCTGTTTAGTACCATTTGGTTTAATGAATTATCACTTTTTATAAATTAATTGTTATGTAATGATAGAAAATAAAAATAAAAATAAAAACCGTAAATGAGTCACCTCGTTACCTTTTCATCATCTTGAGTATCTGGTGTTTTCATATTGCAATATTTCTTCTCGTTTTATCCTCAAAGTACTAAAAAGATAAAATTGAATTCAGTTATATGTTTCAATCTTTTTAAGCTTCACTTTGATTCAGTTTTTCAACGTTTCTTAGAAAGTTAGGTTCAGTTCTCTTTTGTCAAACTATAAAAGTGACGTCGTTTTACTCAAATTATGACTATCAAAATGTTGTCTCTTTATACATAACTCGGTTTTGGTTTAGGATTTACAAGAAAGTTCAACTTTTTACACAAAAATAGAAACAGAACAAAACTAGTTTGGTTAGATTTTTGCCAAGATTTATTTCACATTTCATTTTTGCAAGCTTACCCCTGGATAAAGATAACATTTCATTCCATTTTTTTTTTGGTAAACAAAACATGATTAAAATTAGAAAAATGAAAGTTGCAATATTGCATTTGATGATTTGAAATGTCTTCACGCACACATCAAGGAGGACGCATAAAGAATACTAATCTAAAAGTCGAATGAACAACAACAACGAATTAGACTGTCTACATCGAAAGCAACCTTGCACTTCAACCACCTAGCAAGCAAAAAGACTTGCGAAAGCCAAAATAGTTTTTCTGGATTTTAGATGCGGGCCAAATTTAACGACAAGGTAGTACTATCCCAACGGGCCGGATCGAGTTGGCCAATCTTGCACAACCTAGCTTGTTACGGACTTGCTTGCTGTAATATTAAGTAATTTTATATCTATATATTTTTTTGCCAATGATGGGATTCAACAGAATCTTAATATCCAAATATTTGAAATTTACTGCAGAAGACAGTTCATTCATACTTGAGCGAGAAATTACACATAATTATTGCCCAATAACCATTATCATGGTAAAACAAAATCTTTTTATAGCTATGAAATAAAACTTGAGTCATGAAAAATTAGGGTGGGAATGTGACTTCAACCTCAAAAGTAGCCCAAGCCTTTGCTAGAAAATGATGTTGGACACTCTTCATTCCTTAGGACAAAATAAAATATAAGCTGCTTGAGTCTGGGTTTTTGCTACCAGGGTTTCCTGGTCTTGTGACTTCAACCTCAAAAGTAGCCCAAGCCCAAGCTCTGGTAGCAAAAACCCAGACCCAAGACCAGGAAACCCAGCATAAAGCCCGAATAGGTATCACCTTATCTTCTGCGCCTTTAGAACCGACTTTGAGAATTTGAGACTTTTGAGGAAACGAGAAGGAGCAGTGCTTATGCAGGGAATCAATGACAGAACTGATGATGATCTAAGAATCCAATCTTGTATGCCTATTTTTATTTTATTTTTCTCTATATTGGTTATTTCTTATTACACTGGTTGAATTTGGTTCTCACATTTTCTTTAATTTCCAGTTCATTGAAAACAATTGTAGTCATATGTATGTGCATGTCTCTCATACAATACACAGTCACATTTTTTGTGTTTAACAGGCTAATTTTTATTACTTTTAAAACTCCCCTATAATTCATCACCTATTCACCTTCTGATAAAATTTCAGAACCTATGAAGTCATTAGATAGAGGTCAGATATCCTTTGTGCATGCATATCAAGCATAGCTATGGATAGCAATGAAATAAAAAGCATAATGTTTTGTTTATACACTGAAAACTATGTTTTGTTTAAAAACATACTTGTAGTTCATACACTGAAAACATATAAATCACCTCTTAATCTATCAAAAGAGACAAAAATATACAAAGAAAAGATGCAATATAAATGTATGATTCGAGACCCTCACTTTTCCTTACACATCAACATACAGATTAACACTATTGAAGATTCATAGATTAATGTGCGTCTCCAACCAAAGTGATCTCTGTAGATTCTATTATTGAGGATGCAGATTTAGTACTTGAATTTTCCCCAGGATCCTCCACTGGCATTTTCTGTGGATATAAGAAAGGTTTTGGAGGCATTTGGATTCCCTCAGTTTCCCCTTCAAGCATCTCTTCTACTTTACTCATTGAAGGACGTTCACTAGGCTTCAGCTGAATGTGCATGCACCACAATGCAACCATGATCATCTTCTTTACTGTCTTCTTTTCCTCCTCTGTGGCATCTTCTACTTCTATATCCTTTCCATCACTCAATTGTTCAGACACCCATGTAGGAAAATAGATTTGGCTTGATTTCTCTATGGTTGCGTTCAAGTTCTTCCTTCTGCCAGCCATTTCCATTAATAGCATTCTAAAACTATATACGTCGGCTTTGTATGAAACACCTCCAATATTCTTATAGAATAATTCCGGAGCTATATATCCTAATGTTCCTCTTGCAGCAGTACGTCAAAGACACAATGCTATTATCTAATGGACATAGCCTTGCTAACCCAAAATCAGAAACCTTCGGAGAAAAATTCTCATCTAAGAGAATGTTGTGAGGCTTGATGTCAAAGTGCAAAATTTGCATGGTACATCCTCGATGTAGATATTCAATACCACGAGCCACTCTAAGTGCTACTTCAAATATTTTCTCACAACTTAAGGAGATCACTCCTTGTTGAGGAAAAATATATTTTTCTAGAGAACCTTTAGGCATGAAATCATACACAAGAGCACGTTTTGAACGGTCAACACAGTAGCCAAGAAGTTGCACTACGTTAACATGATGAATCCTTCCTATTGTAGCGACTTCATTGATAAATTCTTGCCCGTTAGCTTTGGACTTGCCCAACATCTTAATGGCTACAAGACGATCACTTCGAAGCTTTGCCTTGTATACAGACCCATAGCCTCCTTCTCCCAATTTGTCCTTGAAATCTCTTGTCATCTTTTTGATATTTGAGTAAGAGTACCTTGCTGGCATGAGATTGTAGAATCGCTGTAAATCTGTATGTAATTAGGATTTTATTTAATTAGGATATCCTGTAATTATGGAAATATTGTTTCCTATTAGAGTTAGACTACTCCTTTGTACTTGTATATATAACCTCATTGTGGGATGAATAGAATTATCGAACTAACCCTGAATTGAAATATTCTTTTCTACTTGGTATCAGAGTAGGTTCAATCCTTTGAACTTGCGCTGCATTCTTTGAATCCTGAATCTTGAATCTCGAAGAGCATCACAAACCGCTGCGTACCACCACCGTTGAAATCAAACCATCCTAAATTTCAAACCACCATTACCCTACCTTTTTTTTCCGACAAAAGAAACTAAAAAACTTTTCTTTTTCCAAAACATTAATATCCATCTTGAAACCCTTGAAAATCCAATCTTGTGAAAATGATGAATTCCTCAATGATGAAATCAGAGAAACAGGCTATGGGGCATTCGGTAACTACCGAATTTTCTGTTATGGCTCAACGCAAACAGGGTCCTCCTCCAGGCTTCTCAGGACCTTCTCCACACCATCCTCTAGGTAAACCAAATCCATACGCAAACAAAAGGTGCCTTATCTGTGGAGAATTAGGTCATAGCAAGGACCGGTGCTATGAAGTGATTGGTTACCCTGATTGGTGGGACTTCACCAAGAAACCGCGAAAGAATCTGGGCAAGGCCGCTGTTGCTACTAAAGAGGAAGTTTACATAGACAATGCCTCCGCTAATGTAGCGCAGTCAGGTATGAAGGGTAAGGTTACTTTTAATAGTACATGGATAATTGATACAGGTGCATCTGACCATATGACCAATGACCCAAATCTTGTGAAAAACCTTAGACGTTCCCCTCAAGACGTTGTCTCACTACAAAAAAGAATTGCAATGGCTTCACTAAAGGGCCACGGCGCAGATTTTCCGTAGCTAATGGTCCTCCTTTAACCACTGCAATTACTGCCATCACAAAGACATGAATAAGATGCGACGGCTTTGCATTACCGTCGTTTGGGCTTATATCAATTGCAACTGCATATACTGTTACGATCCCCAGGATCGTAACCGGAAATTGACATTGTAAAAGAAGGAAGCTAAAGAAAACTAAAGGAAATAAGAAGATAAAAACTGATTTTCATTCATGGATGCTCTTACAACTGAGGTAGATAGCTTATATAGCTCTATCTACAAACAACCCTAGAAACACCAATTTACTTGATGACCCGACCCGAGTAAAATCAGCCATATACATGTAAAGCCCAAAATGGAAACACAGCCCATTTAAATAGCTCAACACATTAGCCCAGTACAATATGTAATTATAGAACAAGAGTCCTAACATTCCTCCCCCCTTAAAATAAGGCATGCCCTCAGGCCTTAAACATGTAAGAAAAAGGAATTGAGCCAAAACTTCAGCAAAAACCATTCTCCTCTCTTGCCTTGATTTAGTGATCATATCTGCTTCAACCAACCATTCGTCCATAACACAAGGAGGAGTCAACCGCTTGTGAAATGGTGTAGTTAAAATTATACCTACATTCAACATTTGATTCTCTTCTCTACGAGTAGGAAACAGAGGCACTTGAGCAGTCTTTTGTTTAGGAATGGAAAGAGCATGTCCCGCTGCACATTCATCACATAAAACTGGTGTTGTGGAGATTACCTGCGCAAACTTGGCAAAGAAAGATGCAGGAGCCAAAAATATCACTATGGTTGCTTTTCTGCTAGCATAATCTCTGAGAATGACAGAAAATATAGGGATAGCGAACACCAAGGTCCTTTGACGTGCTATATCAACTACAGGTTTGTGAAGGAATGGCAAGATCACAAGACCATCCACTTTACATCCAACTTGAGGCACACGGAACATAATTTTTGTTTCATTCTTGCATTTGGAACAACCCCATGTAAAAATAGCTCCCTCAAAGTTTTGTACTCTCTCTCCCATTTCAGCTGTCATTTTAGAGTAGGGCTCCCAATCATCTTGGTCAAAGGAATCTTCAGTTGAGACAACAGGATACTCAGTCACGAATGACTTGTAGACGTCCTCGTGAGCATTTTCTTAAATCTTCCGGGAACCATCAGTATCCGGATCATCACTTTCACCCCCATTATAAGAAGTATCACAGTAGGAAGCAACAACCTTACCCAAAGAAGAATCTCCACAACCATAATTGCCTGAACCATAATAATTCTCACTCCCACAGAAGTTATATCCACCAAAGTTACTGCTACCATACCTTTGGCTCTGGTCTCCACCATAAGACAATGATTTTTCTGCATAATCAGAAAGCCAATTAGGAATCTCCTTCTCTGATTCCTTCATTAACTCTACTACAATACCAGTATGAGCAATCATGTGAACATAATCATCTATGCTTTTTGGATAGGCAAAATTGATGACATGGGCAACATGAGGGCTGTCTAACTCTCGTGAAGCAACATCTCTTGCCATCATTATTGAAGCAACATGAAGAATCTTGCCAATATCTTTGTGGAGAAGAGAACCACTGCGGCCATTCTTTGTAGACTTTAAGCCTTTTTCTGTGCAACGATGGTCACGTAACTTGTAGGGGACATAAAATGTAGTTAGAAACACAACGCTGACCAATATTACAACAAAGGCAATTGCAGCAGTAATGCACTGAACAACTTTGTAAGAAAAATAAATTGAAATATGAGAAGCAGACAACCTCTGTAGGAGAAGAAGCAGAACATCAAAGGACAAGTGTTTGCGATCATGAGATGATAGGAGATGGGATCCCTCAATAATCATCTCATAGACCCACTGGAAATTCTTTGCAATGTCTTCATCAAAAGAGCTGGACTTGGGATTCTTTTTGTGCCTCTTTAAGGAATTTGAAATAGTCAATGCATCTTCATCCTGCAAAAATCTATCCGGTAATAGAATGTTTAATTGAACAGGCCAAACATTGGGAATGCATGGCTGACATAAGATAGTTTCCATTAAACTATTAGCAAGAGAAGACAGATGATCAGTAGAGAACAATTTGCTGGGAATAAATGGGTCTAGCAGAAGTTTCCCAAATCTTGCACTGGTCACATAAACTTTTTCTCCCATTTTGAGAGCCAAAAGCAAAGCATAAGGATTTCTAATTTCAATAGCTCCTGAGAACCATTCATGAAGACCTAGAGCCTCTAGAACATGATTCAACAAGGCTGCTGATTTTGCAAAGGCGTGGACAAGAACAAGGCAAAGCCAGTGACGGATAAAATTGAACATTGAAGACAGGAAATCATCACTATCCAAAGAAGAACATATAATAGAATTAGCATCAAATAATGGTCTAGACAGACTCTCTTGATTCTGCAGCTCAATGTCCAGTATAACAAGCATAAATGGGCTCAATTTGGTAGAATCTGGTGCAATTATGGAAATGCATATTTGAGGTTGTAGTATTTGATTGCAGCTGTCACCTACGAAAGCAATGACTGTTGTCTTGGAACCAATGGCACCAATTAAAGAATAGCTCTGGAAAGCAAGGAGCCCCTTTGCAAAATTTGTCACCTCAAAAAGACCCAAAGCAGGCAAGGGTGGCCCAAGTTGATAAATTTGAAAATCCCAGGCATGACTAAATGATGGCACGTGGGTCTCAGTACCAACATTGATAATTGAATTAATGAAACCAAAACAATGCAGAGCTGAAGATTTGGTTTCAATTTGCTTCTCATGCATATGAATAAATAGACTTTGGGCTTTTATTCTCAAGCTCTCAATCAAGTTTGTAATATGTAGATCATATTCAGAATATCCTTTGTGACTTGAAGTTGAAATTTTTAGTCTAACTTTCCAGTTAAGTAGACTAGCTTGGAAATGTGCTACTTCAAGAGTTGAGATAATTTCACTGATACCAAAATGATACAGTATGAACTGCTCAAAATCAAAGGTCTTGTGGTTGCTTGCATGCTTAGAGAAATCAAGCATTGACACTGCTAATGTCGCAAATGATTCAACCAAGATTCGATTCAACAAAGTAGCTTCCAATCTAGGATTGAGAATCCTTACCTCAGAAAAGTTTTCCTCATCCCACAATAATTAGGGGGAGTCCGTCATAATTTCACTTTGCTTTTGATCTTCAAGCATGTGGTCTTCATCATGAATAAGCTCAGAGTCTCCAAGCAGCAACCCAGAATTGAAGAAACTGTTAAATTTAATCTTCATGGTGGGCAATCCTCCACTATCATCCCAAAGGCCACCTAAAGCTAATTCACTACCCTTGGATGTCTTTGTCCCATTGGATATGGGAGAGTGAGATTCATACCTCGAATTAAATTCAGGATAATGCTCATTACCTGAACCTATAAGGCTATTGAGAATCTGTCTAGCTCCATCACTATCTACATCCATGTGGACTTCGCTATAAATTTCTTCTAGCTCATTGTGTCGCTTAAAGACCAACTCCATAGCTTTGCAATCCTCTGCTTTCACTAGACTAGTGTCTTCAATTTCATTATCAACAGATTTAGATAACCCAACCGCTTTGTTATTCAAGATAGGGTCTAGAACGTTTACCTTGATTATAGCTTCAAAGAATTCCAAATTTTTCTTCTTGGAATTGGCTGCCAAAACGACAACGTCGTCGTCATCCTCCGAGGACCAATCAGAACCTGAGTGTTCGTCTACCAGTCCTCGCTTCTTTATCAGATCCTTATACCGGCAAGCGTATTCTTCATTGGTTTTCAGATTCAGAGCAATACACTTTTTGTTTTCAGAGTCGTCGTTGTCGTCGAAGTCGATTGACGGAGGCAAAGATGAACCAGCAGGGGCTTGTGTGGGAGTGTAGTGGGTTGCACCAGTTGTTGTGGAATCTAGAATTGCGTCTAGTCCAAGCTGAGTCTCACAGTCGCTCATCAGACGAAAAGAAGATGGAGGTTTGGGGTCTGAAAATTGGAGTACTAGCACAAAAGTGGGGTCTAAGGGTGACTGAAAGGTTGGAATGGAAGTATTCATGTGGTACTGCGGTTGCTCACAAGCGGGAGGTGAACAAGCAGAAGGGTAAATAGGTGGTGTAGTCATGGCTTTGGTGAAAATGAACTGAGAATGAACACCGGTACCTGATGGGTCATAGGAATGGCTTTGTGAAATCGATGGATAGATCCCGGGATTTGAGTTAGAATGAGGTGAATGGTAAGTAGGGATGTATGGGTCGCGAGGAGTGGTGGTGAGAGGCTGCTGAGCAACACCTGGAAATTGATGAGGGAACAGGTGGCCATTGATGATGGTTGCGGAAGGGTTGAGTTGCAATGGTGGGTAAGGGCTTGGTTGCGATGAGAATTGGGTAAACGCACAGGTAGAACTTCCGTAAGGATGATAAGGAGCGCGGTAATACCCGCCGGAAAT
>LYNE01000946.1:21017-32861 GCA_001662545.1 Rosa x damascena | reverse complement strand
CATATTTGCTTATACTACTAACGATATTTCAGGGTTAAATTGCGCGCTTGCTTTTAGCGGCATCAGCAGTAAAATCAACAGCATATCTTATCAACCGTACTCCTTCACGGGTGATTGAGTTTCAGAATCCTCATAAGAAGCTTCATACACTTTTGACCATCCATTCTATGCCTAATTTGGAGCCCCGGGTGTTTGGGTGCACAGCCTATGTTTATATTCCCAAGCCTCAATGCAGCAAGCTTGATCCCCATGCCCGTAAGTGTATCTTTGTTGGTTATGCTGACTTCCAAAAGGGTTATCGATGTTATGATCCCTTTACTAGCATTATACATGTCTCTCTTGATGTTGTTTTTCGTGAATCCGAGCCTTATTACTCAGGGGGAGTTTCTCAGTCTTCCCTTCAGGGGGAGAGAGGTTGTGAAGGGAATCCTCGTTCTCGTTCAATTATTGATTTTGATGTCTTTGAAGACTTGGAAAATTTGGGGATAGATTTGAGGGTAGAAATTCAGAAACAGAAAATGCAGTTGCCGAATAGAGCATTGTGAATTCCGAAATAGACAATGCGACTGCCGAACGAAGTGTTGAGAATTCTGAAACAGAAAATGCGACTGCCAAATAGAATGCGACTGCCGAACGAAGTGTTGCGAATTCCGAAACAGAACATGCGACTGCCGAACAGAGTGTTGTGAATTCCGAAACAGAAAATGTAACTGCCGAACGGAGTGTTGTGAATTCCGAGATAGAAGAGACGACTTTTCTGGATAGCTTGAATCAAAATCAAGACGTATCTGAAGCTCACACACAAGATATTCCCCCTTCTGCATCACCAACTGAAGATCCCAGTCAGAATGATCCTCTTCAGGTACCCCTAAACTTTAATGAATCTTTTGGGTTAGAAAGTGTCGAACCTAGGAAATCACAAAGGGTTACCAAGGGAATTCCTAAGAAACAATATGAACTAGATATCAAAGCCAAAGCTAAATACCCTATAGCTAATTTTTTGTCTAAGCATAGGATTTCTGGGTCACATGCACTTGTTGTTGATCAATTATCTATTGTATCTATTCCTAGTAACATGCAGGATGCCTTGATGGATCCAAAATGGACAAAGGCGATGAATGAAGAATTGGAAGCTCTTCAAAAGAATGCAACATGGGAGCTAGTACCTATGCCGGTTGGAAAGAAGACTGTAGGATGTCGTTGGGTATTTATTGTGAAGCTTAATGCAGATGGAACTATTAATAGATACAAGGCGAGGTTGGTTGCCAAAGGATATACACAACGCTATAGGATTGATTATGATGAGACTTTTGCACCTGTGGCAAAGATTAATACTATCCGGATTCTAATCTCACTTGCAGAAAACAAAGATTGGCCCCTTGCACCAGTTTGATGTGAAGAATACGTTTCTTAATGGGAATTTGGAGGAAGAAGTGTACATGGATGTGCCCCGAGGAGTTAAGAATTACCCAAGTGACGTTGGCAAGGTGTGTAAATTGAAGAAGTCTTTGTATGGCCTGAAGCAGTCTCCAAGAGCTTGGTTTGGAAGATTTTCAAAGTCCATGAAAGCCTTTAGGTACAGACAGAGCAATTCTGACCATACCTTGTTTATCAAACGCAAGAATGGTAAGATTACAGCTCTTATTGTGTATGTTGATGACATGATTGTTACAGGGGATGATCCGAAAGAGATGAAAGAATTGCAAAAGTATCTGTCAAAGGAGTTTGAAATGAAGGATCTGGGACAACTAAAGTATTTTCTGGGTATTGAAGTTGCAAGGTCTAAGAAGGGGATTTTACTTTCACAAAGGAAGTTTGCCCTTAATTTACTTGCTGAAATGGGGATGCTGGACTGCTGACCAATGGAGACACCCATTGAGATGAATCACAGACTTGCTATTTATCCTGATCAAGTTCCAACTGATAAAGGGAGGTATCAACGTCTTGTAGGAAGGTTGATTTATCTTTCACATACTAGACCTGATATTGCTTATGCTGTGAGTGTTGTTAGTCAATTTATGCATTGTCCTAGTGAAGAGCATATGGATGCAGTCTTTCGTATTTTGAAGTATTTGAAGATGGCACCAGGTAAAGGGTTACTGTTTCAGAAAAAAGATGAATTGGAAGTTGTTGGGTACACAGATGTAGATTGGGCTGGTGATAAAACTGACAGACGTTCTACATCTGGGTACTTCACTTTTGTTGGAGGGAACCTTGTCACTTGGCGTAGCAAAAAGCAGAAAGTTGTTGCCAGATCAAGTGCAGAAGCTGAGTTCTGAGGTATGGCGCACGAAGTCTATGAAATGTTATGGATTCGTAATGTCTTGAAAGACCTGGGTTACAAGCTTAAAAAGTCTATGGATTTGCATTGTGATAATACAGTTGTCATTGAGATTGCACATAATCTAGTTCAACATGATAGAACAAAGCATGTGGAGGTTGACCATCATTTTATTAAAGAAAATATTGACAGAAAGGTTATTCGCTTTCCATTTGTAAACTCATAGAAGCAATTAGCTGATGTTCTTACTAAAGGAGTGTGCAGAAAGGTATTTGACAGCTCAGTTGACAAGTTGGGCATGATAGACATCTATGCACCAACTTGAGGGGGAGTGTAGAATTGTTGTAAATCTTTATGTAATTAGGATTTTATTTAATTAGGATATCCTGTAATTATGGAAAGATTGTTTCCTATTAGAGTTAGACTACTCCTTTGTACTTGTATATATAACCTCATTGTGGGATGAATAGAATTATCAAATTAACCCTGAATTGAAGTATTCTTTTCTACTGAGATTATTATTATTCTGCAGAAAGTCTTCTATATTGTCAATTTGTCATACATGGACAAATGCCTCCTTTGCCATTTGCATATTAGTAATGCAATTAAACAGGGAAAGTGAAATATGAATTTGACTGCTTGCAGCTGTCCTGTTTGGTCCATACATATAGGAGTTAATATAGAAAATCAAGTGATTGCTGCAATACTATCAACATTTTCCTTAGTATATAAGCTTTGAAAGACACCCTTTACCTGTCCATCTGATCCCTGCACGTTTTATTTATATATTTATTCTTTCTCGTGGAAGCATCACTTTTGTTGTAGTTATCCTAGTGTAGATGATACTCTGTTCTATATTGGTGATGATTATGTACAAGCGATAATTACCTTTCTTGTTTTTAATTATCTCCATTAACAGATGGTCTTTTTTTTTTTCCCTTGAATTTGGTGTTAAATAGTGCACATGAGAGGTTGTTGTATTTTACCCTTCTACCATTTTTATCCCTGTGCAGTATTTTACTCCCATTTGCACAATTTAACTGTAAATAGAAGGAAGGACCACATTGGCTAATAATAGAGATAACACAAGGACTGAATTGGCTAAATTTAATACACAAGGATATATCAAGTTGGTTAAAAGGGATCAAAACATGTTTGTAGTTGATTGGCTCTAATGTATATAACTTTAAATACAAGTATGTACATATAATATATATATATATATATGTATGTGTGTTTGTGTGTAAAATTTCTTACCGAGGAAGGCAATGATGATTAAGATAAAATAACATAATAGCTACCTGCATCTTTAAAACTTCATCTTTAAATTCCGTCTCCCCCCAACCGAAAAAGCTACAAAGTTACAACCTAGCCTCACGCGCCAAAGAAAAAAAGAAAACCAGTCTTCGTTCTCTCCCGGCCTAACGTAGCCGGCGTTTTTGTCACTGCGGCTCTGTCCGGGATGGGAGCTTTATTTTCCTTAGCTTTTCTTAGTTTCTCTAGTTCTTTTGCCTGCTTAGTAGGTACTAGTGTTCGAAGGAGGATAAAGACTGATGCGGCATAGAGGGAGGATGGCGAGATCAGGATCTTTTCACCTTAGATCTGATCGGGGACGATGAGTGGGGTGGTCGTTTGATGATAACGAACCCACAGTTGGTATTGTGATCCAGGCTGTGATCCTGAGGCTCGTGTTGGTGGTGGCGGGAGGGATGGTTTACTGCCGCTTTATTGGCGGCGTCTGGGCTATGGCAGGAGTAATCCAAAGGCAATGGTGGCGCGAATCTGGAAGTGCGACAGTGATAACGCGGATGCCTAGGGTTTGGTGGTGGGCAGTTATTACTAGTTTTTAGGGTTTGGTTTCTTTTGTTTGTTTTTCAGCAATAAGTCACTATCAAGGTTTTGTTTTAAGTATTAGTTGTTGGGTCGGGTGCATTGCAATGTTTGGCATAAACAATCTTCTATTCAGCGGTCTAGAGGTCGGTTCTGTTCTGGAGTTGGGTCAGCAGTGATGGCGAAAATGTCTGGCGGTGGCATATTGGCATAGACAATCATCCCTGGCTTTCTAGTGGGATTGTTCTTGTCTGATTTTGGGTCGGAGGTGATGGTGATTTGGAGTAGTTATGGATTGACAGTGTTGGCATTACGGTGGCAATGGACTTGGGTTTAATTTAGTCTCAAGTTTGACGGTCCAACATTGCATTTTGGTTGGGTTTGAAGTCATAATGAGTGTAGACTTGGTCGATCAAAGGCAGGTTAGGAGGACTCTGGGTGGCGAGTTAGTGTTGACAAAGTTGTGTGTCAAAGATTCACTGCTCCTGCGCATATTGTCTTTGCCTTTTAATTGTAGTGCAAGTTTTAAGTCTGTAGTTGAGTCGGGGCCTCTTTTGGCTCCATCAGTTAGTCATTTTGGAGTTCCAGTGTGAAGTCCAGTGGCCATTTCTGTGTATGAGATGTTGTCAAAACTCATTATATCAAGTTGATTATTAATGAAGTTTCTTCTTGATAAAAAAATAAAATAAAATAATATAACTGAATACCAGCATTTACAACTCGGATTGTAAAATTATTGTAATTGATTTCCCTTACGTAATACTTTCCTGAATACAAGGACAACACAACAATAGTATTTTTTTGCTCACAGGACAGCTCATCCATTTCTTTGCCACAGATTTGAGAGTCTCCTTTTACACGAAATGGAGGTTTTTTGTTAATACTCCCACAAGATAGGGTACAACTGGTATGATGAGAAGTAGAATCGGAAATCAAAGATGGTGTTAGGGAACAGAAGGAAGAAGAAAGAACAAAAAGATGAAGAAGGGCTGTATAACCCGCAAATAGGACACTTTCTCTGGACATTGTGTGAGAGAGGACGGAGGAAGAAAGACTGCAAAGTGATGGAACAGAACTGAGATTAGATAATTTATTGGGGTTTGTGGCCGGCAAAATATATATAAATTTACAAAGCAACAGTTGCTAATCTAGACATTGTTACAAAAATGAATCAAATCCTAAACAATTCATTCAAACCATAAATTAAAAAAAGTATATGGTCCAGTACGTAAAGAAGGTGCGTGGAAGTAGCAGACGGTAGGAAGCAGCATATACAGTTTCTTTGTCTATCCTATACAATGTTGTCATAAGATTCGTAACTCGATCAAAAAGAAAAATAATAGTCAGAAGTATCAACTGAACATTAGAAATGTTTTTCCTTCTCTTGTGCTGGTTGTTCATAGTATCAGATCATGTTTCGCATGGTGGAGCAGGTGGCCTTGAAAATTGTGGAGAAACACGTTGTAAATTCAATGGTCCATCCATCCGATTCCCTTTTCGAGTTAAAGAAAGGCAGCCAATCCATTGCAGTTATGAAGGCTTTGATTTATCATGCACCAATAACAACCAGATTGTACTCGAGATCAATGAATTAAAAAGCGAGCCTTGAGGAGCGCCTAAGGCTCAAAACGCGAAAATCTGGCCTAAAATTGAGTGTCTTTTCATGGCTAGGCTATGAGGCTGCTGAGGCGTGGACAAAGGCGAAGCCCAAGGCGACAAAAGCGTACGTGCAACAACAAATGAAAATGACGTCATTTTGAAATCGATTGGGTTTAAAGCCTTTCTAGGTCGCGACCCCAGACTAATCGATTGTTGGAAAGCCGATTTCAGCCCTCTCTCTTCCAAAAGGTAGCAAATTTGATCCCTAACCCAGAGTTCGAGTTAGGAGTTCGATTTTGATCCGCATCAGTCAATTTGAAGGTATTAGAATTCGATTCGCAGCAGGCCATTTGAAGGTATGAAGTTCCTCTCTGCTGGGGTGGAGTTCATTGGTGAATATGAAACCTCCGATCTGTATGAAGTTCCTCTCTGCTGGGTTGGATTTCATTTAGAATTTGTTGCTGGGTTGGATATCTTTGCTGAGTATATCGTTATTGTGTGTTCTTTATTTTGGTTTTAGAGGTTTCATTTAGTCATTCAAACTGTTTAGAGTTTAGACATTGGTAGGGATTTATTCACAATTCAATTGCCTTCTTTCAGGAGATAAAAAATGTTGCCATGAATTGTATTGAGGTTTATAGACTTTTCATCCCATGTTTGACACTTCAAGCAAGAAAAATGGTATTGCTCTGCTCTGCTTACAAATGTTTTCTGCCTATTTATGATTTTGTTTTGATACTAAAATACTGAGTTGTTGAATGGCAGGAAACCGTGCAATTCGGATTAATCATCTTGATAAGTTGCTGGACTTGGTGGTCCAGCAGAAAAGGCTAATCCTATCGGACATGAACTTGCTTCCTTCTCTCTTGGCCTCTTTGCTCAGCCCTTCCTTCCAGAGCTTCTTAGGACCAAATAATACTGAGATAAGTGGTACGCCTGAATTAAGCGCACAAAATTACCTTGCAAAAGACAATTGTTAGTATAGGATAAGCAGGGATCGTTCAGTCCGGGGATTGAGGGTACTTTCACAAATTGCACTAATTGAACAAAACTATCAAAAACTAAAGAAAGAAAAGAGAAATAAAGTTGACGCAAAAACTAAATGAAATGGGGGGTTTGGGATTTTCAAAACTAAAGGAAATAAAATGTTGCAATTTTTAGGGATTCCAAATCAAATGTATGAACGTTGAGAACTTCGTAATCCACCACTAGTTATGATCAGAGAAAGGTAATTTAACCTAATCTTCAATTACTAAGGCATGTGAATGAAACCAATCAAGAACTTTAGGATCGCCGCTAAAGCCTTATTTTTCCCAAAATTACTTAGAACCGTGAACGCACTGCATCCTAAGCTTGCTTATATGCAATCAAGGTGTAGAACGCTACCCTATCAAATTAACTCATTAAGTACACATAAACACATTAAGCTCTTTGGAAAGATTGATTTTAGAGTACAAAACTAGTGAGGAACACCATCCTAGCATGCATTCTATTTGTTTGATTTCACCTAACATGTAGGCTTTACTACTTGAGTGTTTTAAGATCGTGAACGCACTGCACCTTAAAACTAGCTCCATTTACATGCTCATATTTTAGATGATCAATCTAAGACATAAACATATAAAAGATTTTATAAAACAAAACCAAACAAAGCAATCACAAAACCTTGTAATCGAAAAAGAGATTCAAAAGCTAAATATCCATCACATAACTAGGGTTTCATACTAGTTCTCAACAAGAAAATTACTCACTTATAGTTTGGAAATCCAAAAACATATACATATTGAAATTGAAAAGTACAAAAGGAATAAACCGTAGAGGGACGATCTCACTTTGATTATTCTTCAAGAAAGCTTGAGGAGTCTTCAAAGCAGGAGTACGACAGGATGATGGAAGATGATTTGATGGAAGAGATGTGTGAGAGAATGAGAGGAGAGGAAATAGTGAGACAAGGAGATGAAATGGGTGAAGGAATGTGTGTTTTTGAGAGTGAGAGGAGAAAGTGTTTATATAGGGAAGAGAAAGGAGAGTGAAATTGGAAAAGATTGAGTAAATTAGGGTAAATAATGATGGAGAAAACATGATGATGGAAATATGGAGTAAATTAGGGTGAGTAATGATGGAGAAAACATGATGATTGAAAGATGAAGTAAATTAGGGTGAGTAATGATGGAGAAAACATGATGATTACACCCTAAAACATGGAATTAGGTTTTTGGGTGATGATGATGGTGGATTTTCTGCTCATTTCTTACTTCAATTTTATCTCCACCGAAAGTTTAGATTCTGCCCGTGATTTCTTCATAACAAATACTCCCCCATGAATGTAGATTACCTTGGTAAAATTTCAGATGTTTTAGAAAGGTATTTTGGCCGGAAATGCTTCTAGAATGCGTTCAGGTCCGACTTTCAGTTTTCGTCTTTTAGTCAGAACTTTGGACCGATCTTTTGAAGGCCTTCCACTTCTATCTGGATCTTGCACTCTTCATATGAAATGTTCCTTTGGGTGTCTAGAATGGATCTGGAAAGTTTCAGCTCATTTGAAGTTCATTTGGTCAGGCGGCCGCTCTTTCTTCCTTGCTTGGCTTGGTTTCTCCTAGATGGAGTAGGAAAATGTGTAAAATTGACATTTTAGTACATTTCCATTTTTCTCCACCATTTATAGGTAAGTGTGGACCTAATGCTCATTTCACCATCATTTACTCCAATGTACCTAAGAAAATAGAAATTGAGTTAAAAATCGATTCGTTAAGGAATTAACTAAGCAAAATGTGAGGAATTAACTATTAAAATACCACATTAAAATGCTTCTATCAATAAGGTGAACCAATTTCCTCATTGAAGCCTTCATTTGAATTTTATTACTTTCAGCACTCAGCAATTCGTGGTATGCATGTGTTATCTAGTAATAAAAATTAGGAGAATCCAATGCGAAATAAGTTAATATTCTTCAATGTTTAGTGATGGTATCACTATATATGAAGAGAGTCTACTCCAGATTCCTAATTATCATGCTATGATCCCAGAATACAAGGTGAAAAGAACTGAAAACTCTGGAAAGCAGAAATTAAGAGGAATAATTGCTAGCTGAATTTTGAGTTCTTTTATACTAGCCTCTTGGGAGTGCTTGTCATTTGGCCTTTTCTATTTTGTTAAGAAACTGATTATTAGGGGCAAAATCAGTAGTGTTGCTGATGTTACGAAAAATTTGATGTGAAAGAGATTTAGCCCTTTCTAAGTCTTCCTTTGTGGTTATGTGTATAGGAACTGTTCCATATGGGCATGCTTCTTTCTTATCCTATGTTTGGAACAATGGATTAGTCACAAGATTAACAGATTCTTTTGTCTCAGATGAAAATGAAGTTGGTATATATAAGAGTAATAATTACATCAATATAGGTCTTTTATACGTAAGGCTTACGCCTAACGCCTCAAGGCGAACGCCTTCTTGAGGCTCACCAAAAAATGCCTTGGCCTACGCCTCAGCATTTTAAAACATTGCTCGAGATGCCATCATCAGCTTTTAACAAGCTCTTGGTGCATTCGATTAACTATATATCTCAACAAATTGAAATTTACGACCCTAATAGTTGTATGCAGACACAACTTTTGAACATCAACTTATCTTCTTCAGATTCTTTTCCCTTCAGATCCATAAACGATGTAGTTGATTATACCACTTTCAGTTGTCAATGTTCAACCGAAAGAGATCGATATAGTACATGTTGCAGTTCTTGAAACCAGATGTTTGCAGTATCCTGTTCTATTACAAATCAATTCAAGGACAAGTTGGGCCAGGGGGCCTTTGGAACAGTGTATACATGTTGTGAAATTGCTTTTGAGTGAAATACATGTAACCCCTAAACACTTGAGCGGTAATATTTAGTGTACCTTTGTGAGGTTAGTGGGTTATATTGGGTCTTTCAAATGCCTATTTGATTATGGTGGATTGATTTGACACGTGGTCAACACATGCATTATATTTGAGAATTTTTCATATGTGCTTCTTAATTGCCTTAGAAATTCATAAGTCCTATGTTGTGCTTTATTAACTTTATGGTCATATACATAATTAGTTCTCCGAGGGTTATGATTGGAAAGTGCTAATACCGCGGTTTCTTTATATTTGAGCATTTGTGTTTGAGTTAATAGATTTTTGGCAATTAATTTACTTTTAGTTTGCTTGGGGACAAGTAAAGTTCAAGTGTGGGGATGTGATTATACGCATTTATATGCGTGTAATTATATCTAAAACACTGTAAATAAACAAATCCCCATATCAATTAATATGTAATTAATCCATTTTTATTTACTTTGTAGAAAATAAGCGGAATTGCTGAAACGAGATAAAATTGTGCGAAATTGAAGTAAATTGGAGTTTCCGACAAAAGGACAAAATAGTCAATGCAGGTCAATCGTGGTCAACATCATCAATGGAGCGGAATCCAATTACCTCCAATAATATGTGTGGAAGTGCATTGAGAAAAGAGAAGAAAGAAAGAAGAAAAAAAAGAAAAAAAAAGAAAAAAATTGGGGAAAAGAAAGAAAGAAGAAAGGTGAAGAGAAGAAAAAAAAAATCTGATTTTTGCTGACGTTAGCAATGGCATGAGCTGATCCTTTGTCCCTTCCCCACGTGCATTCTCCCCTCCCTTTCTTTTATTACCCTTTTCTTTTTCTTATCCTCTTCCTCTCACATGTGGCCACATGGCCCTTAACTTTCTCTTCTTCCCCTTTCACGGCTAGCCACACAAATCTCATTCCAATTATCTCATTTCTTTGTCTTCTCCCACCAGACCACACACACACACACATATATATATATGAGGAAATAATTATTTACCCAATTTTAACTTAAAAATTACCCACTTACCCAAACACTCTAAGTGCATCTCTAGAGGATAGGTTAAATTTCTTGTGCCCAATTCAAATTTGAAGGATGACATGAAAATTTGACATTTACTGAAATTCTACACCAACCCATAGGTCAAATAAATATTATTAGTTTATTACTTACTCTCTCTCTTCCTCGTCTATTTCTCTCTTTACTGTTCTTCCTTCTCTTTCTCTATTTCCTATGTTCTTTCTGAAAATCAGAGCTTGGCATAAGGCAGATCAAGGACTTGAAAATCAAGTAAACTTGGGGTACGGTAGATCAGAGACGATGGATGTTATGTAGTTCTCCATGAAAATCAATTTTTTCTCTCTGTCTCTATCTTCCTCTCCTGTTTGGACTGTTTCTCTCCATGTTCTTCACTTCTTCTTTTTTCAATTACTAATCAATCATCCTAGCGACCTAGCCACCTAGTTCTTGATCCACCTAGTTCTCTTTTCAGAGACCATTTTATACCCAACGATTTCCGGATTCGCTGCACTTTTTAGAAACTCAAATCCCATTATCAAAAACAAACATCTATCTTCTCATCATTTTGTTTCCATTTTCTTTCATTAGACACAAGGCAAAGGCTTAGAAGCCCAGAATTATAGAAAGGAAATAAGATCTGATCTCTGGTTTCATGCATAGTTGGGTAAATATATATATATATATATATATAGAGAGAGAGAGAGAGGAGAACGCAAGGAAGAGAGTGAGGCAAGAAGAAAGAAATAATAAAAAAATAAAAGACAGAGGGAGCTGCGTCTGTCAAATTTGACAGTAGAGCGCTCTATGTCAATTACACGTGTGTATGACATATGGGTTGGAGCAGTGTTTTATCAATCAATTATTACCGTTGGGCAAGCCACGTGGATTTGATCTCTCCATTGGAGATGGTCTAAGAGATTGCCCACTTACCCAAACACTCTAAGAGATTATTTCCCTATTACTCAATTAAGTTTTTTTTTATTCTTTTTTATTTATTTTTAGGACAATTTTGCCCCCTCCTTCTTTGTCACTTAGAGAGAGAAGTGATAGGAGACCTTGCCGGACTCCGGTGACTAGTGGCCGGCCGCGGACTCCTGTGACTGGACTCCGGCGACTGGTGACTGGAATTAGGAGTCCGCTACCTAATAATACCCAGTAATCATATTATTGCCCCCCAATTGTCATATTATTGCCCCCAATAATCATATTATTGCCTCCAATAATTATATTATTGCTCCCCAATAATCATATTATTGCTCCCCAATAATCATAT
>LYNE01000946.1:1779-21001 GCA_001662545.1 Rosa x damascena | reverse complement strand
AAAAAAAAAAAAAATCATCGACTCGTCGTCCTACAGTTTACCCTACCTCCACTGCGGCACCAAAATCCAGACTCTCCTCCCCAATTAATCATTCACAGTGTCTTTGTCTCCGGATTCCGAAGGCTATACGTTGGTCGACCTGATTTTGGGTCTGGACGACGAGTCGGTGATTATATACGCCGTCGATCGGTTTGTTAACTTGAGTTTCTTGGAGGCTGAATGTCACGATCCTGATTTTCAACACAATAAAAATCGATATATAATCTCATAATTATACATGCGCGATCATTCAACCATCAATACAAATACATGGAGACATCTTCCTTTAAACCAATTGCATATTGATGCCCTGAAACAACAATTCCAACATTGACTCGCTCCACAAAGTCACATATTACACAAAACTTACGAATTAAATTGTCATTACAAAATAAAATGTAAATGCTCATCAGAGCTTACTACATAGCGGAAGTCATAACAATGGCAAAGCCAACAAAATTTGCTTCCCACCCGTTCTGCTGCCAACAAGCTACCTCAGCTTCAGCCACAATTACCCTGACCTGCAGGATTAACCCCTACACCATTAAATAATGCATCGGGTTTCCACACAACAAAACCCGGTAAGCTTATGAAAGCTCGTATGAGTAACTCATGAACATCAATCAACAACTCACACACATCAGCCTAAGGAAACCATGCAACCATCATTCCTTCTAACATCCCATATCCTTTCCACTGAAAGGACAACATAATCACCGCTGTGAAAATGTTCTATTTGCTAACTTAACCATCAAGAAGCAATTCAAGTCTCATCTAGACAATAAAAGAAGAATACTCTTGGAACTCTCCTTTAACTACATACTTATGAGTCTCCAGCAACCTCGACCATTACCCCCATAAGCTACAATGTCAGATAGACTAGAACTCTGTTTGAAATTGTAACCACTCGTCCAGCCAAGGACGTGATTACCTATTTCCTGTCTTGGTCACCATCTGCGACCTGTCACCATCTGTGACAAATGATTTCAGACCCTGTCTGGTCATAAAATCAAACATCAAGGTCACCATCTGCAGCCTGTCACCATCTGTGACATATGATCTTCAGACCCCTTCTGGTCTCAAAGTCAAACGTTAAGTAAGTCACACCTTACCTAAAATGTTACAAACATCTAGTTTCGGCTTTTCTCATCCCTGCTCACCATCTGTGACCCTTGGTACAAGGACCAATACATTTAAAATGAGTCACGCTTGACTCAAAAATGTAACATCAAACTCAATACTTTTCAAATAATAGTAAACATCTTTTTCCACAATATTGTTTCCTGAAAAGTCGCCTTCAACAATAATATGAACCCGTCATGCATATTATTCATCACACATCATCCACAAGAATATATATATTTCAAGTAAATATATATATATATATATATATATACACACACACATAGTCATTCCTCAGGAATGCCTACTAATACCAACTATAGTTTCCAGTTAAATAATTAACGCCAAAACAATAATAGTAATTCCGTTCATAATGAACCTTGTGAGATTACTCACCTTGAAACTCCCGTTGCGTCTTCGATAAAGAATAAAGCAGCCAATCCACAAAATAACCGCCCAAATACTCCGTCCAGTACCTAATCACACACGGTTCGACTTAGTAACGATTCACGTTTGATTTAAGTCTGAAACCCCTGTTTTGAACTAAAATCCCCAAAGTGGCGCCAATCGAGACAAACCCACATCCGAGACCTCCCAAAGTCTCTGGAATACGTCCACGATCGATATGTCCAAACCAAAAGTCGATCGGACGCTTGAATCCTCACAGATTGAATAAATCCACCGGTATGAAACGGTAAAAATCATAACAAATCCATACGAACTCCAAAATTTGTATACTATATATCGAAACGCTCGTATCAACGAGTAGAACATATTTAATATCAAAATAGTTCCCTACATGGCTGAAAGCCACCAGAACGCCCCCACAGGCTGTGGCGCATTGCCACCGGCCAAAACTCAATATTTTCACAAAACTCCCAACATCAAAGTTGTTCATCTAAGCATGCTTGTGAATTTTCATAACTAGCTCAAGGTCAGAAAACAAGCATAAAGGGTCGAAAACTACCTCACAAGCTTTGAATTTTTGCTCAATCGGAGTTGAACTGATTTCCACGTAAATTGATCCAAACAAACACCATAGATCGATTCAGAATGGCCCCACGAAGCCAAGGAGGAAACTTGAAGCTGTGCCGTCATCGGAGCTACGTTTTCCACCCGGGTCTGAAAACCTCAAACTTTGCCGATTTCTAGCGCCATCACCGCTAGAGAACACCACAGGGACAACCAGAGAAAAGAGGCGATCTGATCTGGAGAGTTTCACCGCCAGAGACCGTCAGAGTTCTCCAGAAAAGTCGGGTCGGGTCAGGTCGGCCGGGTTCAGGTCTGATCAGGCAGAAAACTCAGATACTAAAGGTATCAACCGAGAGAGAAAAGATGGTTTCCGGAAATGGAAATGGAATTATGAATGAATTTTCTGATTTTCTCTATTTATACCAAAATGGAAACTTCTTCCAATGGTCGTAACTTCTTCATACGAACTCCGATCGACACATTTCTCATGTCCAAGAACTCGTATCGACGCGCTCTACATCTTTCATGAAGGAAGTTTTCATAGAATCCCAACGTATAAAAAGTCAAACTTCACACGACCCCCTAAACTATGAAATTTGAATAAGTACACGTACGAAAACCATTCCACTTCACATACAACCTATGAATAAAGCACAATAACAATTATTCGTACAACTGGTCCATTATTAATTACAGAAATTAAATAACAGAAATCCAGGTCATCACAGTCTACCCTCCTTAAAGGAATTTCGTCCCGAAATTCACGCTTTCTCATCAACAAACAACTGTGGGTACTCCACTCTCATATCTAACTCCAACTCCCAAGAAGAATCACCCTCGTCATGGTGACTGCACAATACCTTGACCAAGTCAACTTCCTTCCTTCGAAGTTGCTTTGTTGACCTATCCAAAATACGAACTGGTTCAACAACAAAGGTCGTATCCACATGCACCTCAATCGTGCCATAATCAATCACATGTGACTCATCCTGGACATACTTTCTCAGCATAGACACATGGAACACATTATGCACGCCAGACATACTAGGAGGTAAGGCAAGCCTATAAGCCAAATCTCCTACCCTTTTCAGAATTTCAAAAGGTCCGACAAACCTTAGTGATAACTTCTCTTTCTTGCCAAATCTCACCACACCCTTCATGGATGAGACCTTCAAGAACACATGATCACCCTCTTTAAACTCAACCTGTCTTCTTTTCAAATCTGCATAACTCTTCTGTCTACTCTGCGCTGTCCGAATCCTGTCCCTGATAATCAAAATATTTTCAGCGGTCTCCTGCACAATCTCAGGACCCAATAACACCTTATCTCATGCTTCTGCCTAGCAGATCAGAGATCTACATGGCCTACCATACAGGGCCTCACATGGTGCCATGCCAATACTGGAGTGATAACTATTGTTGTAGGAGAATTCAATCAACGACAGATGATCCTCCCAACTTCCCTTGAAGTCCAACACACAGGCTCTCAACATATCATCCAACACCTGATTCACTAGCTCGCTCAGTCTGCCTATCATTCTGAGGGTGAAATGCCGTACTCATATCTAAATCAGTTCTCATGACCTTTTGGAAACCGCTCTAAAATTTTGAAGTAAACCGAGCATCACGATCAGAAACAATCGACACAGGCACTCCATGAAGTTTCAAAATCACCTCAATATAAAGCTAGCACAACGTTTTAACCGAATACGTCATTTACGTTGATTTCGTCAAACGATCCACGATCATCCACACTGCATCATGACTTCGTTTGGACCTAGGCAGTCTAGTAACAAAATCCATTGAGATCTGCTCCTACTTCCATACGGGAATAGGTAATGGCTTCAACATACCTGCAGGTCTCTGATGCTCAGCCTTCACATGTTGGCAAGTAAGACACTTGGAAACATACTCTGCTTTTCTCTATTTATACCAAAATAGAAACTTCGTCCAATGGCCATAACTTCTTCATACAAACTCCGATCGACGCGTTTCACATGTCCACGAACTCGTATCGATGCACTCTACATCTTTTGTGAAGGAAGTTTTCCAAGAATCCTAACATATAAAAAGTCAAACTTCAGACGACCCCCTGAATTGTGAAATTCGAATAATTACACGTACTAAAACCATTCCACTTCACATACAACCTACGAATAAAGCACAATAATAATTATTCATACAACTGTTCCATTATTAATTACCAAAATTAAATAACAGAAATCCAGGTCATCACACTGAAAAAGCTCCAGCGCAGACTCCGACCGCTGCAATTTCAGGTCAGCCACACTGGTTGTTCAGGTCTGTTGCGGATCTGCTGAGGAACAACCTCCATGGATGGACGCCGCCGTCTAATCTGCGTCCGGCGAAGACGATAGTGAACTCTGCGTCTTCGAGTCGACGGAGATGGTGGTCACTCGCTCAGTCAACGCAACAAGGGAAGAGAGAGAGAAAGAGAGTTTGATAGGAGGAGAGAGAGAAGTTTGTAGTTTATTAATTAGATTAGGGGTAAAAATGTCACTTGCGTTTAAATTGGGTAAATAAGGTTAAAAAACTCTTAGTGGAGCAAGTGAGCAATTTTTAGACTAAAATTGGGTAAGTGGTCACGGCCCCTATATATATTACCCCCATTCCTCTTCCTCTCTTGAAACAGTCGCACCACCAAAAAAACCAGAGGCAGCCCTTTGTGCTCCTCACTTCCTCTCCTTCCCCTCCATTTTTTCTCTTCTCTTTATATTTTCCTTTGGAGATTTTAAGGATAACTCACACAATCTTCAAGGATTCATCAAGAACTACAAGATTCAAGACTTGGATAATTGTGGAAGTTGTAAATCAAGACTAGTCATGCTAGCTTTCCAGCTATTTGTGACTATTCTTGTTTTCTCCTACATTTTTCTACACTTTTCTATTTGAATTTTGTAATTTTGATGTCTATGATTATGGGTTGTGAGTAGACTTTGTTGGGGGTTAAGGTTGTGTGCCCTAATCCAAATTTGATGTGATGGATGCTTAATTTAATTTATATATGGAATTTGTTAATTATTGGATGCTTGTGTTTTGTGATAATTTGATTAGAATGCATGCTTAGGAATTGTCAACTCTTGGGTATGTGTTTTAATAAGTCTAGATTAAAATTTAGGGGATGACATCCTTAGATTTTAGAGCTAAAACCTCGATTTAATATTCGTGGGAAGTACAAGCATGGTTCACTACATGATTAGCTTGATCGCAATTATGGTGAGCTTAGTTGCCTAATTCCTCGAACTCTAGGCCTCTTGATGTGAATTAGTGACCCTTGAACCAGCTCTAATTCATGTCAAGTGAGTTCCTATGGCCCTTGAACCGGAGTAGGAATACCATGAAAGGGAATTTCAGCCCTTGAGCCTTGAAAAGCCTTGGGTACGGCTTCTACCATCTTTAATAAATTACACGTAAATCAAATTAGCATCTAGAGCATTGAATTAGGGTTAGGATTCATCCCTAGCTACTAATCCCCAATTTATATTCATTTCTTACTTTACATTACTTTATTTAATTTAGTTTATTTGAGTTTTCATTTAAATTCTTGCACTTTAGTTTATAGAAATTCAAATTACTATTTTCAGTGGCAATTTCTACTTCATTGTAAATAGTCATCACTAGGCTTATAGCTTTTATTAGGCTTTGGTGCAAACCAAAGCCGAGCATTGCTAAGACTTGGTGCCTTAGAGTAGCATTTTTATTTATTTTCTTTTTCTTTTTCTTTGTTTGCTAAGTGTCTTTATTTCCGATCACCCAAGGATTGTGGGTTAGCCACTAATCCCCGTGGTACGATAAGCTTTAGGCATAATATTTCTCTATCTTGACAATGATACGTACGCTTGCGTAAATGTGTATCAAGTCACCTATGGGATCCCACTACCCACAAGGTGATAATCAACATAATGTAATATTTATAGAAGACAAGGTATAAGGAAAAGAAAATGCATTACAAAATTTCAAAAGAGAAACTAGAGACTATTACAGTTCAAGTTGAAGATAAATAAGAACAAAAAGTTTCAGGTTCTTCTGAAGCAACACTAGAGCACGGAGAACAAGACCAAGTTGAGTTTGCAACTCCACGAGTTCGACGGTCAACTAAGGAGAGAAGAGAACCAGCTTGGCACTCACATTACAATATGGAGGGAAATGTTGCATACTGTCTACTAACAAAGGATGGAGAGCCATCAACTTTCCGTGAGGCTACAAAAGGCCAAGAAGCTCCTTTGTGGATGGTAGCAATGCAAGAAGAAATTGAAGCCCTCCATAAAAACAAGACATAGGATCTTGTTCCACTACCACAAGGAAGAAAGGCCATTGGCAATAAATGGGTCTACAAGATCAAACGAGATGGCAATGACCAAGTAAAGCATATCGTGCTAGATTTAGTGAAGAGATTCACTCAAAAAGAAGGCATTGACTTCAATAAAATATTCTCTCCTGTTGTTCGACTCACAATAGTTCGAGTAGTCCTGGCGATGTGTGCTACATTTGACTTGTGCTGAGAGCAATTAGATGTGAAAACTGTGTTTCTTCATGGAGAACTTTGAAGAAGAGATTTACATGCTCCAACCAGATGGATTTGAAGAAAATGAAAAAGAGAACTTGGTTTGCAAGTTGAACAAATCTCTATACGATCTCAAATAGGCACCGAGATGTTAGCATAAGAGATCTGATTCCTTCATCATGAGCCTTTGATACAACAAACTTGGTCCAAATCTTTATGCTTACTACAAGAGATTTGGTGATGGTGATTTCATTATTCTGCTGTTGTATGTTGACGACATGTTGGTAGTAGGCCCCAACAAAGATCGTATTAAAGACTTGAAGGCACAGTTGGCTAGGGAGTTTGAAATGAAGGACTTAGGACCAAGAAACAAGATTCTAGGGATGCAAATTTACCGAGACAAAAATAGTAGGAAGATTTGGCTTTCTCAGAAGAACTACTTGAAGAAAATCTTGTGTCGCTTCAACACGCAAGATTATGAGTCAATCTCTACCCCTCTTCCTATTAATTTCAAGTTATCCTCAAGTATGAGTCCTAGCAACGAAGCTAAGAGGATGGAAATGTCTCGAGTATCGTACACATCAGCAGTGGGTAGCTTAATGTTCGTTTTGGTTTGCACAAGACCAGACATAGCACAAGCAGTATGAGAGGTTAGTCGATACATGGCAAATCCTGGTAAAGAGCATTGGAGTGCTGTGAAGAGGATCCTGAGATATGTCAAGGGTACCTCAAATGCTGTATTATGTTATAGAGGATCAAATTTTACTGTTAGTGGCTATGTTGATTCAGATTATGTAGGTGTTTCTGGTGGCTTTCTCCGGGTACCTCACACAGAATGCTATACCGTCTAGGGTACCGATCCAACTCCTAAATCCTGTATCAAGAACACAACGTTAGAGGGATAAACCGTACTGGATGGTTTATACATCTCCGATGTCTGAGTGAGAAACTAATAGATGTATAGAGATCAAATTGTGTATAAAAGGAGTTCTTACCTGTAAAAGGTGGTTGTACTAATGTCTTTATACTTAAGCATGGGAAAGTAGTCTCCCCTATCCTCGATGTGGGACACAGGTTGTTCTTCTGATGCCATATCAGCCCGTAAATAGATGGGCTGTGCTGGCCTTGCCCTGGGCCCTGGGTGCCCAGGGTGGCATCCCATGTGAGGCCCGCCATGGTGGGTCGTGAACCCGGCCCATGGCGTAGTACCTGGGAGTACCGATGGGGCTCAGAGGCTAGTGCTAAACTTAGTTGAGACTCCCCAGTATGTATAAGTCCCCTAAGTTCCCGTTCAAGATGTTTCTTGGGTGGGGACTTATTATTATTATTTAGTCTCAAGGTTTGGCACTAGTGTGCCTATAGGTAGTCCCCCAAGTTCCCTCAGAAGAGAAATCTTGAGCGGGCTACGCTGTAGGTAAGCCACCTCCCTGGGACAAGATGAGGTTGAGTCCCTGGGACTGGATAGGGTGGAAAATTTGAGCCTTCGGTACCCAATGGGGTAAAGAGAGGGCGTGGCTCTGATACCCGATGGGTAAAAAATTTTGAGCCTCCGGTACCCAATGGGGCAAAGAGAGGGCGTGGCTCTGATACCTGATGGGGTAGAACATTTGAGCCTCCGGTACCCAATGGGGCAAGGAGAGGGCTTGACTCCGATACCCGATGGGGTAGAACATTTGAGCCACTTGTACCCGATGGGATGGAAAATTTGAGCCTTCGGTATCCAATGGGGCAAAGAGAGGGCTTGGCTCCGATACCCGATGGGTTAGAACATTTGAGCCTCCTGTACCCGATGGGGTAGAAAATTTGAGCCTCCGGTACCTAATGGGGCAAAGAGAGGGCTTGGCTCCGATACCCGATGGGGTAGAACCTTTGAGCCTCCGGTACCCAATGGGCCAAAGAGAGGGCTTGGCTCCGATACCCGATGGGGTAGAACATTTGAGCCTCCTGTACCTGATGGGGTAGAAAATCTGAGCCTCCGGTACCCTATGGGGCAAAGAGAGGGTTTGGCTCTGATACCCGATGGGGTAGGCGGTGCATGTCGGCCACATGGGGCAGACTGGGTTGTGCAATAAATGCCCGTTCCTTCACCTGCCAAGGCTTCGAGAAATGGGGGAATGCGTGGGACACATGTAGCGATCCTATGGTTGAGGGCTTTTCAGTTTCGACGGCCCTGATGCATTGGAGATTGAATTTAAGAGGGAAACTGACTGTTTTCCCTCACTTTCGTGAAAAAGAAGCTCAGAAGACTTGGAAGATTTGCAGCGAGGAGAAAGGGAGAGTCAAGGGAGAAGTGTGCGTGCCTGTGGAGTGATAGATCGATCGTCTGCCGAAGAAGAGGTTAGATCTCTCGCTCTGTTTGTACGATTTTATTGATTTATTTGCTAGGTCTATTCTTTCTGTTTCTGCTGTGGCAGTTTTCTATTTGTGTTTTTGTTCCTCCTGTTTGCATAAAGACAGAAACGAACAATGCTAGTGTCGTTGTCTTTTTGTTTTAGATTTTTTGGGTTTGTTTCATTTTCTGGGTTTTTCTTTGAAGTGGGGAGTAATCCAAACTTCGAAGTGGTTTTGGTTTGAATTTCTGGGTTTTTGCTTGAATTTCTGGGTTTTGGCTTGAAGTTTCTGGGTTTTTGGTTGAAGTTTCTGGGTTTTTTGCTTGAATTTCTGGGTTTTTCTGGGTTTTGGTTAGGCTAACCCTTGTGCTTCTGGTTCCAGATATAGCAAGATTTGAGGTCCCTGGTATCGTAGTTAGGATGGAATTAGAAGCCAGGGGTGGGGATACGGGATCGTCGTACCAGTCTTCTACCAGGCAAGCTGAAGTGGATATCGACCGGTACTTAGGCCGGGTAGATCAGTTAGCAGAGAACATTGGGTCCTCGACTGGGGTGTTCTCGGAGAGTAGTGAGGAGTCTGACGAGGGTGAGAGCGAGGGTGGATCCGCGGAGGCCCCGGTAGTCACAGTGGCCATTCCCGAGGGCATTCCGAAGCCGAGGTATACACTTGAGGATCGGACCGTATGCGACGAACCCGGGAGAAGTATGATGATGAAGGAGATCATCGACAAGCGACTGAAGTGGGGGATACCGGACGCGGTGGAGCTTAGGCCTCTTAGGGATGGAGAGATGGCTGCGAATCCTGCCCCAGGGTGGGTGGCGCTGCACGAGAATCAGCTCCACCAAGGGTTATCGCTACCACTGCCGCGGTGCCTACAGTATCTGCTGCGGATGCTGAACCTGTCACCGGGGCAGCTGACCCCGAATGCCGTTCGCCAAATATACAGTATGATGGCTATGTGGGACTTGTGCCAACAAGGGTGGCCTTCCATAAACGAGTTCCGCGCGGTACATCGGGTACTGTACTCAAGGAAGCAGTCTTGTGCGGGTACGGTTACCTTTGCCGCTAGGGATTACGAGCCACTAGTTACCGACATGCCTACCTCGATGAGCAAAAGGTGGAGGAACAAAGTGCTCCTAGCTGGGGGGCGGTGGCAAATTAAAAATAAGAAGTGCCAGCTGATCGGTACCTTCCAAGTTATCGGGGACCAGTCCTATACTCTATCTGAAGTAGAAAGGAAGAGGATAGCCCTGGTATATTCCGTTTGGTCAGAGAAAGAGAGGAGCTCTTATAGATTCATCCGGCACTCTATACTTTATAGGCTAGGGCTAGGGTGGCTCCCTGGTAAGGGATTAAAATATTATACATATATAGTTTTTTTTTTTTGTCACTCGTCCTTTTTACTTTCGACTAATCTTTGAACTGATTGCAGTGAAAGTGCCGAAGAGGAAACCCCGGAAAGGCAAGGAGGAGGACATAATGGATGATGCTCAATTGATAGATATGCTGATGGGCCAGGGAGAAGACGCCCTTCACATCGACGTCGACCTAGGGTTGAAGGGTACGAGTTGGTCAATTGAAGAAACCCTTTTGGAGATCACCGATGAGGGATATGGTGAGCCTGACCCCGACGCTCCCGTGACCCACGTCGCGCAGCCCTCTATGGCCGATGTTATCATGATAGATGACACCGGGATGGGAAAAGTACCGGTTCCAGTGCCTATTTCCTCTCGTTCCACTGGGAGCGATGAGGCATTACTCCCGGGTGAGAAGAAGAGATCTCATAGGCACCGGCATCAGACTGATAAGGAGGTGACGTACACTGGTCAGGATGTCCAAGGTACTGGTGCGAAGAGGCAGAAGAAAGATCACCCGGGACCAGAGTCGTCGCCTTCTCTTGGCTTGTTATCTCCCGCCATTCCGGTGATCCCCAAGAAGCCCATCAAGCAGCTGCTGAGTGAGTACGGGGTTGCCGATGAAAAGTTTGTGCGGTCCATGCTTGGGGATCTGAAGGATATTGACCTCGACTGGGTTCGGGCCAAGGATAATACTCCCCAGGAGAATAGCCGTCTTGCTCGGGAATCAATGATGCGGGTACGACTTGTTTCACTGTCTACCAATTTTTATTGTTATATACGTTTTAATCGGTGTATCTGTAGGCACTCTTCAATGTGAACGCCATTGACGCCAGCGAGGAAGATACTCATCTGAAGGAGGAGGTTAGCAATCTCTCCGGGCAGGTGAAGTACCTTCATGGCGAGAAGGCCAAGCTGGAGAAGGAGTGGGACTCATTGAGGGCTGAGATGGCCTCCGCTAAGCAGCGGATCGCGGAGCTTGAGGGTGAAGTTACTGAGGCACGGGAAGAGGTAAAAAAACGCCCGGGACTCGGAGAAAAAGGCTGCAGAGTCTGCCGTCTCATGGAAGGAGAAGGCAAACCACCTGGAGGATCACCTTCCCGCGGAGAGGCACGAGGCCGTGGAGGAGTACAAGTCCTCGGAAGAGCTCATCTCTATGCTGGCTGCTGTCCAAGATAAGGCTGTCATCATGAAGTTCAAGGAGTGGGTGGCGGCCGGATATTTAGATGAAGCTAAATTCAGGCGGGGTCTCCTGGAGAAAAGGAAGAAGGATCGGGAGGCGGCGGCCAAGTTTGGTGCCAGTGGGTCTCAGAGTACCGGTGGCGATCGGTTGTAAAATTTTTTTTTTTTTTTTTAAATTATCTTTTTGAACTATTGTCTAATTTTGTCTAGTAGTCCAGGCTTTTTGTGAATGGGAACATCCTTAATTTGAATGGGAATTAGAAAGGAATTAAAATTTCTAGGATTTTCGTACCATAAGCATTTGTTTGCATCACCTATTACCGGAATAGAGTAATTGACAATAGCTATGTCCGGGAATGTCCGGGGTAGGTAAAAAAAATGCTAGAAATGGTCTGAATAATTCATTTTTCCATTCAAATACCACACGGTGGTTAAAAACAGAATGAGTACCCGATGGGTAGCTTGCCATAGCTGTATGTTCAAAAAGAAAAAGCTAGGACAAGATGCTCCCGGAGCTACTTGTGATAGTACCGCAGGCGCTGGGTATTCCATGGATGCCTATAGACGACCCCGTTCATGTCCCGGATGAAAAAGGTTACGGGACCTACCTCTTCAATGATCTCGTAAGGGCCTGTCCAGGATGGATCCAGTCCCCGGGGCTCTGGGTAGACTTGCTTCATGACCCAGTCCCCCAACTTTAATGTCCGGGACTGCACTTTGGCGTCGTAGTAACGAGCTATCCTCTGCTTGTTTGCCAAGTTATGCATGTGTGCCACATCTCTTCGTTCCTCCAGTAGATCAGCATCGAGGTGTAGGCCTTCTGAGTTAGTACCCGCATCGAAGTATTCGATCCAGGGACTCTGGATTTGTGTTTCAATAGGGAGTACTGCTTCTGATCCAAAAGCCATGCAGAAAGGGGTCTCTCCGGTGGCCTCCGTTGCCGTGGTCCTGATAGCCCACAACACCTCCGGGAGTTTAGCAGCCCAAAGACCCTTGGCTTCGTCAAGCTTCTTTTTCAGTATTATCTTGATTATCTTGTTGATAGTTTCGACCTGACCGTTGGTCTGGGGGTGAGCCGGGGAAGCATATAGGATCTTAGTGCCCAGGTTCTCTGTGTGTAAGCCCTCAACTCATCATTGTCAAACTGGGTACCATTGTCCGTGACTATGGTATCCGGGACTCCAAACCAGCAGTAGATGTTCTTCCATAGGAAGCTTTTGACCTTTTCCGTGGTGATGGCGACGAGAGGTTCTGCCTCTACCCACTTTGTTTGGTAGTCCACGGCAACAATGGCGTATTTGAACTGTCCCACTGCTGTGGAAAGTTTACCAATCAAGTCCAAACCCCACTGGCAGAACAGCCATGGTGCAAGGAGGATGGAAAGGGCGATGGGCGGTGCCCTTGGGATATTTGCATACATTTGGCATTTGTGGCAAGAACCGGATATAGTTTGAGCCAGGGCCGACATGGTTGGCCAGAAATATCCTGCCCTTAGGGTCTTGTGTGTAAGAGATCGGGCTCCGGCATGGTTACCACAAACACTAGCGTGAATGTCCTTTATTATTTGGTGACCTTCCTCCGGTGTCACACACTTCAGGTTGGGAAAGCAATGCCCTCTTCTGTGCAGTTTGCCATTCATGATCGTGTATCGAACTGACCTTAGCTGTAGTCTTCTGGCCTCGACCTTATCATCCGGTGCTAGGCCGTCGACCATGTATTTCAAAATTGGGTCCATCCATGAAGCTGTGTGATCCACTGAAAATATTTCTGACACCATTTTGGAAGTGCTAGGTCCCACGTGTATTTCGACTTTAGTGGCCCCATACGTAGGGTTTAGAGAAGTTGATGCGAGCTTAGCAAGGGCGTCTGCCTTGTCGTTTTCTGCCCTCTGTATTTGGGTAAAAATGTAAGAGGTGAACCTCTGAACTAAAGCCCGGGCCAAGGCCTGGTAGGAGGACATGTGGGGCTCCTTTGCCTCGAAGTTACCGCTGACCTGGTTTACGACCAACTGAGAATCACTGAAGATACTAAGGTGCTGGACCCCTAGTTCCAGGGCGATCTGCAGACCGGCTATGAGTGCCTCGTATTCTGCAGCATTGTTGGATGTTTTGAATGCAAATTTGAGGGCGTACTCGTAGACTTGACCGTCCGGGAAAATTAGCAGGATGCCGGCTCCGCTAGTTTTCTTGTTAGATGCTCCGTCAACGTATAATCGCCAAATGTTTGGCGGAGGTGGATCTGCGGCTAGTGGTTCAGGTGGTTCCTTATTTGGGCCATGGGAAGGAATTGATTCGGAAATAAAATCTGCCGCTGCCTGGCCTTTGATGGCTGTCCGGGGCTGGTACTTGATATCGAACTCCCCAAGCTCGATGGCCAATTTAATTAACCTGCCCGATGTCTCTGGTTTCTGCAAAACCTGGCTCAATGGGTGATTAGTGAAAATGGTGATAGAATGTGCTTGGAAGTAATGTCTGAGCTTCCGGGCTGATACCAGGAAAGCCAGTGCTACTTTTTCAATGTCTGGGTACTTGGATTCTGCACCAGTGTAACCTTTTCCAGCGTAGTACACTGGGTACTCACAATCAGAGTCCTTCCTAATCAGGACTGAGCTCACAGCAGTTGACGATGCCTCCAGATATACGTAGAGCATTTCTCCGGGAACAGGTTTGTAGAGTAGAGGTACCTCTGACAAGTACGACTTCAAGCCAAGGAAAGCAGCCTCGTGCTCCGCTGTCCAGGCTATCACCTCGACGTGCTGGGTTTTTAGCAATTTGAAGAAAGGAGTACACTTGTCCGTCAGCCTGATCTTGACAGGGCGGCCACCTTGCCTATAAGAGATTGGACCTCGTTCCGGTAGGTTCGGGATACCATGTCTAATATAGCCTGCACCTTCTCTGGATTGGCCTCAATTCCCTGTGGCTAATGATGTATCCGAGAAACCTTCCTACCTCGACCCCGAAGATGCATTTCTGTGGGTTAAGCCGCATCCCATTGCGCAATATGATGGTGAAGACGATTGACAAGTTGGCTACATGATCCCCCGGAGTTAAACTTTTTACCAGCATGTCGTCCACGTATACCTCCATGATAGTACCGATAACTTCCTCAAACATGGAGTTGACAAGTCGCTGATAAGTGGCACCTGCATTCTTTAACCCAAAAGGCATGACCTGGTAGCAATAGAGACCTTTGTCTGTGGTAAAGGCAGTGTGCTCCTCGTCTGCCAGGTTCAATCGAATCTGGTTGTACCCGCTGAACGCATCCATGAAGCTAAGTAACCGGTACCCAGCAGTGGAGTCGATCAATTGATCAATGCGCGGGAACGGGAAGCTATCCTTAGGGCATGCCCGATTGAGGTTTGTGTAGTCCACACACATGCGCCATGATCCCGGAGATTTCTTTGGTACCATTACCACGTTGGCTAACCACCGGGGGTATGTTACTTCCCTGACAAAGTTGATGGCGATTAACTTCTTTACCTCAACCTGGATAGCTCGGTACTTATATTGTGTGAAGGCCCTTCGCTTTTGTCTTACCGGTGTTGAGTAAGGAACAATACTAAGATTGTCTGTGGCTATCTCTGGAGGTATACCGGGCATGTCCTCATAGGACCAGGCGAATGCAGATGCGTTAGAGCGAAGAAACGAGATCAATCCCTCCCTGACAATCGGAGACAGCCTTGTACCAATCCTGACAGTCCTGTCCGGGAACTGCTCTGATAGCACCACCTCTTCAATTTCTTCTACGGCACCGGGCCATTCTTCGTCTGAGTCGGTATCGGCCCTGGGATCCTCGTACCTGTCCATCAGAGGGTTAGTAGCCACGTGCAACAATTCGGACTTTCCCTTACCGCGAGATACAGTTAGAGAATAGCATTTCCTTGCAGCGGCCTGATCACCCCAGATCGTAGCTATGCCGGCCGGGGTCGGCACTTTCATCATCAACATGTGACCTGCTATGAAGGTTTTCAGACGCCAAAGTGCAGGACGGCTCAGGATAGCATTATAGGACGAGACACAGTCCACTATGATGAACTCTGTTTTGATGGTTGAACAATTCGGACTTTCACCTATAGTGATCGATAGGTAATCTGATCCTAATGGTTGGACGATATCTCCTGAAAAACTAATGAGGGGCTCATTATCTTGTGAAAGCTTGGCTCTTCCTCTGTTCAAAGCTTTGTATGCATCGCGAAATAATACGCTAACTGAGGCCCCGGTGTCTACGAGCACCCTGGACATTATATAGTGGTCCATTTGGAGTGTGATTAGGAAGGGATCGTCATGGGGCATTCTCAGGTCGGCTTCCTCCTACTATAGGAATGTCACCGATGTCCACTTGGTGCCACTGTTTTGCTGCGGGGCTTTGTGGAAGTTGAAAACTTCCGGACAGCCGAAACTAGAATTTCGTTTCTTCCCCTGTGGGGGCAACTCTTTCGGGCCCCCACCGTGGATCTTGAATATCTGGCCGTACACGTCTACAGCTCCTATCTCCTTAGCAGGTAGGTATCGTTGAAGCTTGCCTCTCTGGATGATGGACTCGATTGTATTTTTTAAAGCAACACACAGATTGGTATTGTGTCCGGCATCCTCATGATAAGTGCAGAATTTTTCGGTATCCTGCTGGGTAAGTTTGCTCTTCGGGAATTTCCTTGGGGATGGTCCCGGTATCTTATCCCTGTTTTAGTTCCAAATTGTCTCGTATGAAGCGTTCAGGATTGTGAACACCTCATACCGGGGTGGTGCTGGTGTCCTTGGGCCCTGATGTGTCCTCGGCTCTCGGTTAGGGTGGGTGGTACCGTAACTGTTTGACCTGGACGAGGATTCTTTGCTTCTTTTGTTCGAGGTATGGGGTGAACTGTCATGACTGTGGACCCACTCCCTCTTTCGTGGCTCATCCCTACTCGTCGAGGCAGGTGTGGAAAATCTTAGCTCTAGTCTGAGGGTGTCCCCGTATGTTTCGAATTCGGCCTTAGCGTGTCTGATGGCAGTGGCCATCAGCTCATCGTAGCTAGCTGGAGGATTATGGTTGATCCCGTAGAGAAATTCTCCGCGCCTTAGGCCCCTTCTGAAAGCCAGCTCAGCAAGTTCCTTATTAAGGTCCCGGCACTTAGCGGTAGCCGCCTGCCATCGATTTACAAAAAACTTCAAAGTTTCATCTTCTCCCTGCTGGACCTTTAACAGGCCCTTTGGTGTGTGTATCCCATCAGTGCGTAAGATGAATCGAGCGACAAATTTGTCAGCCAATTCCTTAAAATTCCCTACAAAACCGACCGGCTGTTCGTAGAACAAACTTAAAGCCTCCCCTGACAGGGTTTCCTGGAACATGTTACAACACGCTTCATCCGTATATCCCTTGGCGTTTGTTTGCGATCGGAAAGCCTGTAGATGCTGGTAGGGGTCTCCAACTCCCGTATAGTCAATCTTCAGTGGTTTCGATGTATTCGCTCGAATGGCTCCTCTAACCTGTTGGGTGAAAGGCCCCGGGCGGTCCTCGTAACTGTTCATAGCTCTCCAGGTGTCTCTATTTTCCGTGGTCTGTACCCTTGCCTGCAGGGCATGTAAGGAGTTGCTCATTTGTACAAGTAATGCCGTGTTTGCGTCGGTACCGGTGGGATACTGTGAACTGGCTGTGGTAACGGTGGTGGTGGTAGATGCCTCAAGCTTTCCGGGAATAAGTCTACCGTAGGAGGTGCTGGGGCGGTGCTGGTGTCTCCTGTTATCGGGGCAGCATTCACGCCTGCTAGCTGGGATGCTCTAGCAAGGGCCTGGGTGAGTGCCTCGTTGTGCTGGTGCCTCCTGTCCAGTGCTCTGGCCAGCGCCGTGTTTTCATCTTCCAAATCATGCATTCTCTATTGCGTGAGGCGGTTTGTTTCCCTATCAGTACTCTGTTGTTCCCGATCGATCCTGGATTGCTCCCTGAAGGCTGCGATCTCAGCTCGCATAGACTCCAATTCCGATACTGGAGTCACCTGATCCGGGACTATCGGGTCCAAGGATCCGAGACCATGGATTTCTCCCTGAACAGTTGGCGCCTCTGCTGACGAAGTTCCCGGAGAGAATACCAGTGCCCGGGCGACACTTCTCCCCTCTCCTGTCACTTCTGGCTCATTCATGTCCGGTACTCCCTTATCTGACATACCAATGTTTCTGGTGGCTTTCTCCGGGTACCTCACACGGAATGCTATACCGTCTAGGGCACCGATCCAACTCCTAAATCCTGTATCAAGAACACAACGTTAGAGGGATAAACCGTACTGGACGGTTTATACCTCTCCGATGTCTGAGTGAGAAACTAATAGATGTATAGAGATCAAATTGTGTATAAAAGGAGTTCTTACCTGTAAAAGGTGGTTGTACTAATGTCTTTATACTCAAGTATGGGAAAGTAGTCTCCCCTATCCTCGATGTGGGACACAGGTTATTCTTCTGATGCCATATCAGCCCGTAAATAGATGGGCTGTGCTGGCCTTACCCCGGGCCCTAGGTGCCCAGGGTGGCATCCCATGTGAGGCCCGCCATGGTGGGTCGTGAACCCGGCCTATGGCGTAGTACCTGGGAGTACCGATGGGGCTCAGAGGCTAGTGCTAAACTTAGTTGAGACTCCCCAGTATGTACAGTAGGTGATCTTGACAAGAGCAAGTCTACCACAGGTTATGTGTTTACTCTTACTGGAAGAGCTGTAAGCTAGGTTTCGAGCTGCAGTCTATCGTGACTACTTCTACGACAGAAGCATAATACGTCCTAGCTATATAAGCTAGCAAAGAGGCAATATGGTTGCAAATGCTACTGGAGGAGCTCGGACACAAGCAAGAGAAGATTGCTCTATTTTGTGATAGTCAGAGGGCTTTGCACCTGCCAAAAAATCCAATATTTCATTCAAAGACAAAGCACATATGAATTCAATATCACTTCATTCATGAGAAGGTGGAAGAAGGAAGTCTGGATATACATAAAATCCATACGAATGACAACCTAGCAGATATTCTAACAAAGCCGATCAACAATGATAAGTTAATTTGGTGTCAATCCTCTATTGGCCTAGTAGAAACATAAGCAGTATGGATATGGCAAAGTGGAAAGGAAAGAAGAATTGCAAAAGCGACTTTAAGTGGGAGATATGTGGCGGTAAAGCCACTTTTGCCGTTTACTTATTGCTTAAGTTCTTGAGAATTAAAAAATGGTGGCTTACTCTTACTTAAGTTCTTGAAGAGTCAAAAATGGTGGCTTACTTCTTGCTTAAGTTTCTTAGGCTAGTTGTAATCGCCTCTATCTAGTATAAATAGAGATACTATGTTATAGAGTTATGATTCCATGTTGAGAGAGAGAGAGAGAGAGAGAGAGAGAGAGAGAGAGAGAGAGAGAGAGAGAAGAGAAGAGAAGAGAGATTTCTTCTAAAACTCAATTGTCTTTATTTCCATAAGTGAATTTCCTCCTGTTATAAGAAAGAGGGTATTGTCAATTGTGCTTTCCTTATTGCAGAAGAGAAATTGTTGTATCCTTCTGCTATTGTAAAATCCTTCTACAATTAGCCTATCATGTTGTGCTCCACTCGTTTTTGTAGTTTCTACTTCAGTTGTAATTGAGTGCACCGTCCCACAACATACTCAAAACACTTAAATAATAGTATGTTGAAGGAAAACATAATTTGTGTTTAGCCCAAACTCTAGGTTACTTGACCTAGTGGTAATAGGATT
>LYNE01000945.1:57479-68219 GCA_001662545.1 Rosa x damascena | reverse complement strand
TAATGTAGGGGTTTAATTTATATATATAAAAAAATCTGTTCGATTATATGGTTTTTTTTTATGTGAGGCCACATTTTAATTATTTGCCTCAGGCCTTCAAAATGTCAGGACCGGCCCTGCGCATGGGTAGGGTGTTCTGGGTTCAAGGCTTGTGCTTGCATCAGAACTCTTGAGTTTCATATCAGCGTCGCATATTTGGGAGGAGGGTGTTGGTCGTTGGTATCATGCGGCGTGAAGTGATCGGCAAGCAGCGAAGAGCGGCGACTGCTCTGCTAGGTCGGATCCGGAGTTGGTTTTGTCCTCAGGGACAACCCAAGGAGGACGCACTTTGATTTGTTGGCAGGTCTTGAGTTTTCTTTCCAGGATCAACACAAGGCGGGGTCTTTTCCAGTTTGCTCTAATGGTGGAAGGTCGCGGACGCCCGCCGGAGCGGTGATGGGCAGCTGTGGCCTTTCAAAGGGATCATATCCGGCCGGCATGAGCTTTTCAAAGGGTTTAGGCAGTGGGCCTCTAGCTTTCTGGGCTGTGTTGTAGCCTGGTGAATTGGGCCTAGGCTGGTCCAATTCCCTTTCCTTCTCTCTCCCTTGGTTGGGCGTGATTTGGGCTTCATCATGATCCTAATTCAAGGCTGTTCCCTGCAGTGACTCGTGGAGGGGTACACCAAGATGGTCTCTAGACCCCAAGCTAATCAAGGCAAATGCGGAGAGTTAGGGTTGTGATTCGAATAAATTAGTTATTAGTTTTCTTTGCATTTTCTTTTGGATTGTAGTTGTTGCATTTTCCTTTTTGGTTTTTAGTTTTTGCATTCCCTTTTGGGTATTAGTCTGACTACTTGTGTAGTCAGTTGAGCAGTGAATATAATGGGTGATCTTCGGATCCTCTAGATTGACCTTGTACGGTCGTTAACTTGTTATGATCTTTTAATCACTGGAATATAATCAATTCCCCTAAAAAAAAATTGTCAATTTTTTTTTTCAAGAATAAGTTGTGAATTTCTTTTTGTTTTACAAGTTATCAAGTTGAGAATAAGTGAATAAACATAAATTTTTATGTCTTTAATCAATTATTAATTTATATATTCAAATTTTTTTTTTTGAACTAATGAAATTTCATTAATAAAAAACTCATGCCAAGAAGGCCATTACATACCCATCCGCTGACACATAACAATGGCCAGATAAGAATTCGTGGAGGAGCCACAGTGGTACATAGGATAGATCAACTATATTTGAACTTATCGCTCACTTATTTAAAGTGAGCCTATAACTATGAACTAATCTCGCATAGTAATAGGCTAGTTAAAAACAAATCTAATTAAAAATGGGTCCAAAGACCCAAAGCTCATTTTGGACCCAAGAGACCTGCCCAAAACTTGATTCCAGTGCTGTAGTCGCAACCAACGGCCCAAGAAGCCCAAGGACCCACCAGCATGCTTCCCCCGCCACTAGAGTCGCAGGCGGCCGTTCAAACAGCCACACTGACACAGTCGACGGTAAGTCCGCAGTCTCCACCGTCAATGCCACAGAGAGCAGAGTTCGGATAGGAGCCTAAAAGCGGCATAACGCCTACCACACTGATCTGGATACCCAGATCCAGTTATGTACCCGAGCTCAGGAAACTTCGCCACCAGCAGCCTGTGTGGCCGACATCAGCAGCCCCCCCGCGATAACATCGTCACATGCATGTAATGGCGCACCTCCATCCTTCGCATAGGTCTCCGGTCCGAACAGATCGAACCACAAGGAACTATGAACGAGATCAGATTGACGAGGAGTGCCTCAGTTTGGGGTAGATCGATCTCGTTCCATTCTTCGCCTGAGAAAGCTGAGTTCCCCAGATCAGATAAAGCTTGGTGTTGAGTAGGAACTCGCACCACCCTCCATCCTTTGTTTACCGGACTGTGTGATGGCCAGATCCATGGCTGGCTTAGAGATCAGCTATTGATGGCCGTAAATAGGTAGCCCAGCCTAGAGGGGCTAGGGTTAAGGGAGAGCATCGCTGCTCTCGTATACATCTTTTTTATTAATTTATATATTCAATGGAACCTATAGAAGTTTAAAGAAATATTATATTATGCATTTAGGAAAAATATTAATTGGATCTGGATCCTCTCCTTGACATAGACTTATTCTTGTTTATCTATGACTTTTAGCACAAACCGTTGATTTTTTTTTGTCAAAGAAACCGTTGATTTGATATCCAAATGCCACAAATATGACACCTCAGCAGTTACTCACTAAAACTCATTTATGAGAAAACTCTGTTTGTTGATCCGTTTATCTCTTCCTTCTCTCTCCTCCTTCTTACTGTTTAGCCGTTTAGCATAAGAAAAGCCGCCTGCATATATTTGTCCAGATAATTAATATTGATTTAATTTTAGGGAAAATATCACAAATAGTCACTGAGTTATGACACATTCAACACTTAACTCACTATATTTTCAACAATATCACTTAACTCACTCACTTTTACATCCGTCTTTCACTTAACTCACTGTCGTTAATTCTACTGTTAAAAACCATTAAAATTGAGGGTATATTTGTCTAAACACTAAAAAAATGCATTTCTAACTTTAAAAAAAATTGACAAATATTTGTTTTCAAATTATATTTAAATTAAAATAAAATTATTTTTTATTAGAAATTTCAGAAATTAAAAAAAATTAACCACTACGGATAGTGGGGCGATAGAAGGGCCTAGTCTGGAACCCCTAGGTTTAGCTATCGAAACTCCATGAGCTCCTTTTCAAGTGGTGGCCAACTGTGGTGGAATTTTCCCCATAACGATGCATGGGATTAGTCTGGCCTTGAGCTGGGATACCCTGCATGGGTGTGTGTGTGTCGCTAACTTACTAACGCTGACCCCCCCAATCAAAAAAAAAAAATTAAAAAAAAATTGAAATTAAGTTAAAAATGTATTTTAAGCGTTTTGACAAATATACCCTCAATTTTAATGGCTTCTAACGGTAGAATTAACGGTAATGAGTTAAGTGAAAGACGGATGTAAAAGTGAGTGAGTACTTAAGTGATATTGTTGAAAATTCAGTGAGTTAAGTGTCGAATTAGTCATAACTCAGTGACTATTTGTGATTTTTTACCTTAATTTTACTTTTTCTGCAGAAAACCGATACAGAGTTTGAACCCAGTTTAACAAAATTCATGAATTGTTATAAAATAGAAAACTGATATGGAATTGAACCCAGTTCAACAAAAGTCTTGAATTGTTATAAAATAGATATTGTTGGTGTGTTTTTTTCATAGTATGCATCTATGTGCCAAATAAACACAGGAAGAGAAGAAGAAAAAAAGACATCTGCAAAGTATCGATGAAAATCTTTGTTATAATCGCATCAAACCGAAAGAACATCAAAGACAAAAGGGTAGAAGGTTGCAACCCCCATGGAATTGAAACAAAAAACTCCCTTTCTCACATAAAGTCTATAAAAATAGAAATTAATAAAAAAGAATGGGAATGAGAAAGAACTATAGTATAAATCCAAACTGTAATAGCTAGCACTGAAAACAACAAACATACACTTATCACGAATCCAGAAAAAAGAAGAAGAACATATCTAAATATAAAAATTAAGAAACTATTATTTAATAATAGGGCTGTAGATAACAAAATTAATATGAAAATTTAGAGAGAGAAGGGAAATAAAACTGAATGAGGGAAGAATGAGAAGATCATACTTCACCGGAAATAAGAACGATGGGACGTGAGATGAGTGAGTTAGCGAAGAGGAAAGAGAACTGTTTCGTAACGTCTACTTAACAACGTTTTCACCTAAGAAAAATGCCTCATTTAATGAGGGGTCTTTCTAAATGTACCCAACAAAGTTTTAAGTATACCCAGCAATTTTTTTTTTTTTCATTACCTTTAATTATGTCTAATTAAACCAACTGATTTTCCCAAAATATCCTAGAATACAATGTACCTAGCAAAACAAAACCCCAGATTTTTATGCTCGTTCATTCCCATCATGCCTGACCCAGGTCTTAGTTCATATTTCAATCCTTTTATGAAAGCCGCTGGTCAAGAATCAGAGAAAGTTAGGCAAAACACACACGTTTTCAAAAATCGTTCTCTTTCTCAATGATTCATGAAATAAAACAATAAATAAACAAGCTAAAATATGGAAGAATTGCTCTATTTGATCTGTGGCACTATATTGTACATAATAGGTAGCTAGGTTTTATTCTTTTAATAGTTCAAGTTTCGCAGCTTCCATTCAATCAATAAATTAAAGAAAGGGAAAAATGGGGACCTCTCTAGTTTTGAGTCTTCTAGTGGCAGTAGTGGCTTTCGCTTCGTAAACGTCGGCAAACTACCCTTACTCCTCTCCTCCACCACCTGCTTCTCCTCATTACCACTACAAGTCACCGCCACCACCAACGCCGTAAGTGCACTACACACCATCCCATCAATGAGTAGAATTGAATATTGAATAGCCGAAATCGATGAGTAGAAAGACGTGTTCGATAAGAGGTTTTTCTTTGCTGGGTGTATCTTATGAGGGTAATTTAGGAACAATTGATGAGTTTATTTAGATATAAGGAAAGATAATTAAAAATAAATATTTTGTTGGGTATACTTAGAAATTTGCTGGGTACATTTAGAAAGACCTTTTTTTTTTTTTTTTATGTAAAGAGAATTTTCATTGAAAGAGGCTAGCTCAGATGATTACAGTCATATTGAAGTACATCTAGAATACAATTGGGAGCATTTTGGAGCCAAGACTCTGTTTGACCAGATTCAAAACCAATACTAGCTAGTCTGTGCGCAACTTGGTTGCAATTCCTGGGTGCAAAACCAATCGGTGCATCATTTAACTGCTTCTGGAGGTCCTGAATGTCAGTAATAATGGCTGCAAACTCTGAATAATCAGACTATTGGTGCATAATTTCCTAAACAGCAGCAAGGCAGTCTGTTTCGATGCTGACAGAGGACAGTTGTAGTTGTATTGCCATCTCAAGTCCTGTTCGTATAGCAAGAACTTCTGCCTGTTTAGCAGAGTGCACATGTGGTATATGGGGAGCAAAAGCAGCCATGAATTGCCCAGTAGGGTCTCGAGCAATACCTCCAGCTCCCCCATGCACCTGTGATGGTAAGAAGGCACCATCTACATTTATTTTCACTCTGCTTTCATGCGCAGGCCGCCAATAATGTTTAATTGCTTGCTTCGGTGCTGCAGAAGTAGCACGAGCTTTCTGGAAGTCTTCAAGCCAAGCCAAAACGCTGCACAAGAGAACCGTAGGTGGTTTTGAATGATCCTCCCATAGAGTAGTGTTCCGATTTTTCTAGAGAGACCAGATGATCATTAATAACTTTTCAAATGTCTCTGGCTTAAGTACAAGAGCAGTTTCGAGCATCCATTCCTTAAAAACCAAATTATAGCCATAGACTGTAAATTAAACGGGGGAACAGAGAAGATTTCTTTTGCTATCGGACACTTACAGAAGATGTGTGTTGTATCCTCAAGGGCAACAGAGCACAGTAGGCAATTCATTTCACCATCATATCCCTTGGTGCATAATCGCTCCCTAGTGGGTAGAATGTTTTGGCAGGCCCTCCAGGCACATATTTGGACCTTGGCAGGCACTCTAGCTTTCCAAAGGCGTTTCCATAGTTCCTTAAAAGGATCCCCCTGTGAAGTAGAAGCAAGAGCATTACAGAGAACTTGTTCTCTGGCAATCCAGTAAGCAGTCTTAACAGTGAAGTAACCCCGTTTTTCCGGCTCCCACAAGAGTTTATCCAAAACAGCCCTTCTACTTAAAGGGATGGATAGTATTTGAGCAGCGACTTCAGGAGAAAAAAGTGTAGACACAGATGGAGCAATCCAGGATCTAGTGTGAGGATCAATAAGGTCAGCTACTCTATCGAATGAAGTTGAGTTTTCCGGTCTATGAATCTGAGACCTTGAGTAATTAGGAATCCATTTGTCCTCCCAAATATGAATCTGTTCTCCATCTCCCACTCTCCATCTGACCCCTTCTTTCAACACCGGTCTACCTTCCAGAATACTTCTCCATGAGTAGGATGGCGCTTCGCCCAATTGTGCTTCCCAGAAAGAGCCATTGGGAAAATATCGAGCTTTAAATACTCGAGCCACTAATGAGTTGGGGTTGGACACCAGTCTCTATCCTTGCTTAGCTAACATGGCAAGGTTATAGGCAAAGATATTTTTAAAACCCATACCTCCCTCATGTTTGGTAAGACACAATCTCTCCCAGCTACGCCAATGAATCCGCCTTTTGTCATCTGTATCTCCCCAAAAGAAAGAAGCACATAACTGGTGAATATCATCGCACAAACCTTTAGGCAATAAATAGCAATTCATAGCATACAAAGACATGGTCTGAGCAACAGCTTTAATGAGGATTTCTTTTCCTGCACCACTTAAGATTTTGGACTTCCAGTTAACTAGTTTCTTTGTGAGTTTCTCTTTTATATACCGAAAGTTAGCCGTCTTGGCTTTTCCCACTCGCAATGGCAAGCCCAAGTATCTGTCATGTTCCTCTACACAATTTACTTCCAGTACAGCAGCGAGCTCAGATTGCAATTCTTTAGGTACATTCCTGCTAAACACCACGCTGCTCTTCTGGAAGTTTATCTTTTGTCTAGAAGCACGTTCATATGTGTTCAAGATTTCTCTCACCCGAGTACATTCCTGTATTGAGGCTTCACCAAAGAAGAAACTGTCATCAGCAAAGAGAAGATGATGCAATATAGGGGCCTGAGGAGACATTTGCAACCCTTTGATAAATCCGGAGTCCGCTGCTTGTGATAACAAAGCTGAGAGTCCTTCTGCACATAAGATAAAAAGGTAGGGTGAAAGAGGATCACCCTGCCTAATTCCCCTGGTTGGAATGATACTTTCAGATTGCTCACCATTGATAAGAATAGCATAAGTGACTGACATAACACAACTCATCACCATGTTAATCCATTTAGAGTCAAAACCCAACTTTGTCAATATGGCCTGCAAAAATTTCCACTCAAGGCGGTCATATGCCTTACTGATATCCAGCTTGAGGGAGAAGAAACGCTCCTCCTGATGCCTTAGTTTGTACATAAAATGTGCCACCTCAGTAGCCACTAGGGTATTATCCGAAATCAAACGACCCGGAACATACGCGCTCTGAAGGGGAGAAATGATGTCAAGGAGCCATTTCTTCAGTCTATTAGCCACAACTTTGGAGCTAATCCTGTAGATGACATTACACAGAGCTATGGGACGAAAATGAGATGCAGCAGTAGGGTTTGCAATTTTCGGAATAAGGCATAAGTGAGTAAAATTGGAAGCAGTCCAAATCTCACCCTTCTCAAGAAAGTTTCGAATGGCAAGACATACATCCAAACCCACAATGTTCCAATATTTTTGGAAGAAAAAAGGGGACATACCATCGGGTCTAGGACTTTTGGAGGGGTGCATTTGGAACAACGCAGCCTTGATTTCCTCATCAGAGTAAGGCCTCAATAAATCTTCATTCATGTGTGGAGCAACTTTCAATGGAGTTGCCCGAAAAATCTCAGATATTGCTGCATCACAGGTACCTTCAGTAGAGAAGATTTCATTGTAGTAATTTAGAATGAGTTGCTTAACGGTATGAGGATCCGTGCTCCACTCATTGTTGGTATTCAGCAGTCCCTTAATTGTATTTTTGCACTTTCGGTTAGAAGCTTTCCGATGAAAAAAAAGCAGAATTTCGATCCCCATCCTTGAGCCATGTTACCTCGGCCTCCAATATTTTTCTTGATTAGCAAGTAATTGGCTGTGCCGGACATGAAGTTGCCTTTGTTCCTCATATTGTAATGGTGAGAAGGGTTGCCGCATGATAGCATCCAACTTGGCTTGAATCATATGCATCTCAGTCTTTTGGTGCTGGAATTCAGAAGTGTGCCACTTCATAAGTTCCTGGCCAGTAGTAGAGATCTTCCGTTCAATGTGAAATAGCATGTTTCCCGTTATGGGTTGAGCCCAATGCTTCTGGATTATGGCAGCGCATCCTTCCTCCCCGTGCCATATTTCTTCAAACCTGAAGCGCTTACAGACCTTACTTCTAAGTCTTCTTTCTGCCCTAACCTCAATAAGGATTGGACAGTGGTCCGATTCACTTGGAGGCAAGGTGATCACACTGCTGCAAGGGTATAATACTCTCCACTGCAGCGACTGAAAGCTCCTATCAAGCCGCTCCTTCGTGAACTTGTTTGACCACGTAAACCGACTGCCAAAGAAGCCTATATCCATGAGACCGCAATCTGCCATTACTTGCCTGAACCGTAACATTGGTGCTGCATCACGAGGAGGGCCACCCGACTTATCTGCCTGAGACAAGATTTCATTAAAATCCCCAGCCATAATCCATGGCAGGTTACAGCGCTCTGCATTCAAAGAGCTAATCAAATCCCATGTACGAGTGCGATCACTTCGTGCTGCAAACCCATATATTCCGGTAAAAGCGGTATCGTGCCGGACCGCCAGGATCTCCAATATCAGCATCGATGTGGTGAGGAGAGAGGGTGCGGACATTGACGTGGAGATCATCTCTCCATAATAACGCAACTCCCTGTGCGTCCTCTTCATGTGGGTAACAAGCATTGCCCTTAAAACCAAGCCTATGCATTAAGGTTTCAATATGGCTTGATTGAGCTAGGGTTTCCGCCAAGAAAATCAAACTTGGTTTCCTCCTCTGTACCAAATCAATGAGAGCCCGTTGAGTCTCGTTACAGACTATTCCTCGACAGTTCCAAACGAGGATGTTTTCCTGTGTCATTGTGGCCGGAGACAAGCAGAAAACCAGACCGGCTTAGAGGCGGCGCCAGCGACGCTAGCAACGCTTAGGGTTTTTTAAATAAGTGATATGTTTTTGCTGCATGTATTTTAGAAAGACCCTTTAATGAGTTTTAATGGATAATTACTGAGGTGTCATGTTTAGGCCTTTGGATATTGAATCAACGGTCTGTATTCAAAGGCAAGGATAAATAAAGACAAGTATATGCTAAGGAGTGGATCCGGAATCATATTAATTTGGTACATTGGCCCAGGTCAAACTTGGAGATTTTATTATTTAAGTGCGATTATTAATTTTACCGTAGATAAATGGTTTGTTCTCCATCTCTTAGAGGATCAAGTCAATTGTGATATTTATTTGAAATTTATTCCCTCTTTTGAAGACATTAGTTTCAAACATACATTTAGAGAAGTTAATTTTGTGGCTGATCAGTTAGCAAATTTGAGTCACAAGGTTTCCTCAAGCTGCTCATGGACTAGATATTTGCCTCACTCGATGTCTAATGTCATTTTAATATTTAATAACTTAAACTTTGGATTTTTTTGTTAGTTAATTAGTTGGGGATTCATAACATGCATTAATATCATCGACTATATAGTATGTGTATGAAATCTATATATTAAATACATAAGAAAATAAGAAATACGCATTGGATTTAATTGCAAGAGGCTAGGGGTTCTCGATTACTCTTTTTCAATATTATCTTTGTTGTCGGTGAACGGTCCATTAATGATTATTTGCAACGTCATTGACACAGACAATGCCATGATTAATAGGATGCGTGTTTATCTTTCATATCTATTGATAATATTCACCAATTAACTAGCTAGGCCAATCTGACTAATTAATTATGTTAATATATGTATATGTAATCCATTACTTACGTTAAGTACAGGCATTATGTTACTTAGCAAATTAATTATGTCAGAAGCTAATGAGGGCGTTTTTCTTTTTTCTTTTTCTATGTTCCCCGGCCCGTTCCGGCCTTCAAATCCCAATTAATCTATACATTTTCTCCAGAAATGTGCGGTGTACATTCATATATATGCCTCAAATTCCCATATTTCCCTATAAGTAATAGGTACTAATTGATGGTGCTTAATTATACGAGGCGTTGTTAAATAAAGAAAATCACAGTAAGAAACTCCGGCTACAACGAACATTAAGTTGGCCAAAGCAGAATGCGTTGTAACTTGTAAGCCTTTGTAGGCAACAAATACTGAAACAAATCCCATCTTCTTTGATTTAATTATATATGTGCCTGAAGGTGACAGCCTCAAAGAAATGATGAAGGTGCTGGACGTTTCTCAAGGGTGGCTCGCCAAGTGATATCAACACGATTCTTAATGAAATTAACCAGTAACTTAGAACTAGTCCCCTTAACTTGAACTCACTTGTAAGTTGCTTAGATCAGTCAGATGACAGCTTTCAAACCAGCTTGAAGTCCTTAACCTCCAGCTTGTAGAACATTAATAATTTCACATTTTCTTGTTCCAGAGATGAGAGGACAACCACTATTTGTCTCTGATGATAAAGCCGACAGCAGCAATGTTACTATATTTGGGTGATCGAGAGTCATCAAAATCAAGTATAACAAATATTAGCAAAGATGCGCTAGGAGTTTTTGGTGTATTTGCATCCCAGAAAATATTACTGCATCAAACACTTCAAAATTTAAGTTGTGGTTGATCTGTAAAATTTCAAAGCACACTATCTATCATTGCAGCAGATTTTGGAGCTAAAATCCAGGGGACCCTGTGCATGTCATGTCCCTTTCATCTCTCCCACAACAGATTTTATCATCAGAGTCAAATTAATTAATACCTTCATTCCTTTTCTTCATAGTAGGTTCTTGCATATACCTAGGCCGCCCCCATTTATTGAAGAACCATATTCTTGCATGCTTTTGAAATATTACGTAATCAGTGGTAGTTTTTTTTTTTTT
>LYNE01000945.1:37099-50392 GCA_001662545.1 Rosa x damascena | reverse complement strand
AAAAAACAAAAAAAAAAAAAAAAAAAAAAAAAAAAAAGCAAACCTTTCTGGCCTCCTTGAAGTCCACCAAAAGCAGTAATATCAAATCCGCCAGAGAATTTCCCTTTTGCACCTGTAACGACAATTGCCTTGACATCTTCTCTCCTCAGAGCCTCCTCATAGCTCTCTTTCAAGCCAAATAACACTGCAAAAACAGACGCAAGAATCAGCAGAATTTCCGAACTTTCTGGAATCAATATCAATCAGAAACAACCAAACCCACTAATTAAAATCAGGACACGAGGATGAAGATACCATCAAAGGAGAGGGAATTGACAGGAGGGTTGATGATGGTGATGAGCGCCACCCCATCAGCTCCAACCTCAAGAACAGTCCTTCCCTTCGCTTTGCTACCCATTTCACTACTGCGCTCTGCTTCACAATTTTCTTTCTTTCTTCCTACGTCTACGTCTCAACTCTCAATTTCTGATGTTGGGAAGAAGAAGTGGAGTTTCAAATGGTTTGTTGGAGTTTTAATTGACGTGGGACGTCGGACAGGTGAGAAGTGACGTCTGAAAATGACAGACAAAACGGTCCGGCAGATCTGTGATTTTTCGTAGCGTGTGCTCAAAACGATGAGCTTCACTCACGCAGTAATGAAGGGTCGTGTACGCCACGCGTGTGAGTGGCGAGTCGCGGGGTTCCTCAATTTTCCTTCAAATCTTCAATATGGGTAACGATCGAGTTTCGACGAGAGAGAGACACGTCAGATATTCGGAGGCCAACCTCAATGGTACAAGTGTGCAATTATTTCGCTGCCGTTTGCGGTTGATTTGTTGGCGTGTTTTGATTGGATGCGGTGGAGGTGATATGTGCAGAGGAGCGTGGAGACATATTCCCGGAGGATAAACGGATCATTGTTTCACGAATTACAATGCTATCGGTCTAGATAGGACAGAGTGCCGCAAATCAAAAAGTTGATCACTATATGCTAAAGCCTAAAGGCACTCCAGGGTGGCGTTTAGATTATTAGATATATGGGGTGTGGAGAGAAGTTAAAGTAGTGGAAAAACTTTCTGTACAACTACCACATTTTCTGCTTTTTAAATTTTTTATTTTTTTATTTTACAATTTACCATATTATTCATATTGATTAATTATATTTCATAGTTTTTTAATATATAAAGGTTAAATTGGTAAAAAAATTCTGTTTTGGAGAGCAAGCTCTCTTCTCTTAATAATAGTATATAGATTTATAACTATATCAATTTTCAACCAATTTATAATCATGATTTAACATTTATTAACATGAAAGGTTCAAATTTGACATACTTGGTTCGTCCATTGATTTATTCTAATTTGGTACCTTAAGAGCATCTTTAGCAATGCTAGCCATTTTTTAGTCAAATTTTAGCCAAAGTAGCTAAAAAGTCATTTTGGTTAGCCACTTTAGAAATACATCTGCATCAGTGCTCTCTATTATAGCTAGTTTTAAATTTATATTATTTTTTAAAAGAAGGTTACATAGTTTAAATGTATTTAAAAATTACATAAAATAACTAAAAATGAATGTTATAAATTATAGAGAGTCTCATCTCGCTCTCTATATTTAGGAGTGAGATAGCTAAAAATTATAATGGTGTTTGACTCCAAAACCAGTCTGGTACAAACTGTCTCTTTTGAGTGCGCGAGCGTGCCAGCACCGTGGGGTGCAGTCGTCGGGGAGTCCCTTGACCTGACTTCTTGATCAAACGATGTGGACGAGGAGAGCACCAACCTCGTCACAAGGTTCTTTTCTCTGCCTTTTGGAAAATGATTTTTTGCCTTACGGGTAAGGGCTTTGGTTGTGATCTCTTCGCGTCACCGAATCGATACTCAACGTTGTAGGTTGAGCAGAGCAATCACTGGGAAGTTGAGAGAAAGCACGGGTTTTGCTAAAGCGTGACTTTAGCTTCGCTGGGTTGCGAGGGCGTTACCCTTGCTTCGCTGGTTTGCAACTAGGTTGCAGGTAGGTTTGCTCCGGAGAGGCTTTGATAATCTGTGCGATTGATTGGAGAGTTGTGTCTAATTCGTCCTTGAAACTTGGTATTTATACCTAGGGTTTCGACTGTTCCTTGCCATAGAAGGATTATTGATTGAAGTTTCCTATTCAATCTCCGCTACTTGACTCCAATAAGGGCTCGTTTTCCTTATGGATCTTGGAATGGATGAAGCTGTAACCCAAACTCAAGTAGACTTATTTTTGGGCCGCAGGTATCGGCCCGCTATGCTAAATCCACTAAAGGATCTTGCCAAAAATACTTTTGAGCTCAAACATTGCCCCCCAGGCCCCGAAATCAGGCCCGCAAAAATGTAACTGATTGAAGGGGACTAAAACGACACGCCTTATGCTCGAAACGATGTCATTAATGAAGGTTGCGTCTATTCGCTTTACAAAACGTCTTTTCGTCGCATCGTTTCCCTCACAAAATCTCTTATTTAAACCCGCAGCCACTTCAAACCTATCACATCATAAACTCTTTCAGTCTCCTAAACTCAGAAACCCTTTCATTACGAACATCTTCCTCACAGAAACCCAGAAATGGCTTCCCCAAAGAAGATGATCATCGATCAGGAGGATGAACTCAATGAGAAGGCCGCCCACACTTGGGGAACCAGCATCGGTGCCCGCTGTCACATCCATACCAATGTCGAAAGACCTTTGCTTCTCAGACTCCCAAATCTTCATGCCGGACTGGGTCCAGCGCCGCTAGATTCCATCCCAGCCGATGCTATCGCCCTCTACGGCCTGCCCATTTGCCGACCCATTCCGGTCCTCCGAATGACCCCTGGAGATTTCAGCAGTTAGGGTGCGCAAAAACACAGAGCAAAAATAGGGTACTGGACATCCACCATTAGCGCGGCGAAGCTTTCTTGGTATCGCGAAGCGCGAGTGCGAGATCTGGCTCGCTGGAACGCGACAGGTATCACTCAAACTATCGATCTATGCTTTCGCCTTCCGCGCGGTGGCAATCGCTCACCGCCTTTCTCTGTTTCTGGAACACCGCCACCAACACCTTCGATTTTCGATTTGGCCAAATGAGTATCACCTTGCTAGATATCCTCACCATTACTGGATTACCCATCGATGGAGAGCCCTACGTGCATGGCCAATTTGACTCCGTCACCTTCACCTCAACAATGGCTCAAACTGGTCGCAGCGCTCATAATAGTTCCTATCCGCGGTGGCTGGCCCATTACCGCAGGGAACGTAATGCGACAGGCGGAATTGCTTTTCTGGAGTATTGGCTCTGCAAGTTCATCTTCTGCACCTCCGCCAACAAACCCACTGGTCCTTGGACTTTCCTGGCAACGACCCTCTATAACGGCCGCCGTGTAGGGCTCGGCCAGCCGGTATTAGGCGCTCTGTACCGCCTTCTGTATCAAGCCACCATGCATCCTTTTGAGACTAGCATCTCTGGCCCTTTTTAGATCCTTGATTTCTGGATTCAAACTTATTTTCCATATTTTCGCCACGACGACATTCCACTGCTTCCACCGGCTAATGAACTCTTGGGTCAATGGCTCAGCCGCGAGGCAAGGTACACATCCCCACCTTACTTTGAGTGCTTCACATATTTGTACCTTCTGCACGAAATGCCCTACTGCGACTTAGTGCTTGGTAGAAGATTCCTGCCTCTGCTTGAAAATGGGTTCCTTCCTGGGGGCCCTAACTATAGTGATCGTGCACGCTTGGCTTTTCGCCGCGCGATCTCCTGTTCAGACATTAGGCTTACTGCTGATGAACTCAGTTACGAGCTTTACGCTCCTAACCACTTTGCTCGCCAGTTTGGCCTCATCCAGTTAGTGCCATTCCCCCTCTATGATGCTTGGAACTACAACACTTCCTGGCGTAGAATTGGGCCCACTACTGGGCCACCACTAGCATAAAGTATGCTTGCACTGGTCGATCTCCCTGACTGGGCCAACGACATCGCTCCTGTGGATGGGAACGCCGAGGGATACGAGCTTTGGTGGTTAGAAGTTTCTGTCAACTGTTGGAGACAAAGGGATGACGAACTCTTCGTGACCATCTTTGAGGAACTGAGATATCCCTACGACGCTGATACTGAGTTGCTTGCTCGCTTTCCTGAAGATGAGGCACGATCTCCACCACCCGAACCTGCTCCAAGACCCGCGCGAGCCCCGCGTCCGGTCCAGGCTGGAATTGTAATTCGCGAGCCCCCCCAAGAGGTAATTGCCTTAGATTGTTCTTCGTCCTCTCCTTCTGCTTTTCCCTTTTAACTCAAACTTTATTGCATCAGGGAAGTGTGCCACCCTCTGGCAATCGTGCAGTTGATGCTTCTCCAGCCATTGGCCAGGCCGCGAAGCAGAAAGCAATAGTGACAGAGCTTGACGTCAAAGACTCCTCCTCTGATGATGATGACCCACAAACAGTAAGGATTTCCCCTATAAGGTCTCGACATTTTCTTTCAAAGTCTAATTTTTTAATCCTGACAGATTGCCGCCGCTTTGGCCCGAAAGCACAGTCGCTCTGATCCTCGAACTGATCCGTGGGCAGAAGATGAACCACTCGCTGATCGACTGGTAATACACACTTAAAGCGAGCACTGAAATCTTCGTTTTATTATGTACGACCCTATAACGCTCCTCCCCTGCAGGTTCGTCGTAGGTCTTCAAGGCAAGTTGGGGAAAGATCCTCCGCTGCTGGCGAAGGAACATCCCTTTCACAAGCCCAAGAACCAGCTGGTTCCAACAATCCTCCACCTCCTATCAGTGCTGTAAACAATATGCAGTTGGCTATGGTACCAGTACAGGTCATAGATGATAGTTCGCCTGAGGTCGAGGAAATAATGCCGCTCCTAGACACACCTCGCGAGAAACCAACTGCAGCACTCACCATGGAACAAGTAGTTCCTGATTCGGTTCCAGATTCTGGCGAGGTCGTTCAAGAACCAGTGCCTATAGCAATTCTCCGCGAGCCACCTGTTGAAGAGGTACATCTTCTTGCAAATAAGTACTACATTTTGATTCCTGCCTTAATCTTTTGATATCCTAACCATTCATTTTCGAATCAGAACCCTGGCCCTATCGAAGAAGTGGCTGTTGCTGCCATAGAGGTGCTTGGCCAAAATCTTGCTGAACCAGATGGCGAAGACGCGGATAACCCAGAACCCGTCCCCGATGCCCCCCAAACACCTGAAGTAGGAGATGGAGTGAACCCCGAGCCGGTGCTGGAGGCGGTTCCTGTTGCGGAGCCTCTTGAGGCTCCTGTCGTTGCTGCCCCAAATCCGTTGCCTGCGCCTCCTTCCAGACTGGAAAGGCTAGCTCGCGTACTTGAAGTGACTCCTCCTGGAGTTATAAATGATGCTAGAGAAGGCCTTCGCCATCTCCTGGGCCCCGACATCTTGACACCTGGCGCGCCCATCAGAGTTTTGGAGTATTTTAGGGTACTTCGTCGCGAGCGCGCCATTACCGACCCTTAGTTCATTGACATAGACGAAATGCTGCAGGATCTCCCCAGGTGGCTTAATGAAAAGGCGGCCACGACTGCACAAGCCAGACAGGCCCAGGCCCACTATTAGGGCCTCGCCCAACAGATGGACTCCTCTCGCGACCTTTTAGGTGAACGGGCCGTCCTTATTAGAGACTTGAGGCTTACGCAGAATCACCTCCGGTCCCAAATTCAGGATCTCCAGGCCCAATTAGCCGCTATGACGGCCCGGCTCAACCATGAAGAACCTTTACTGTAGCAACCCCTAGCCGCCTCTGAGATACTATCTCAAAACCTGGCCCAAGCTCGCGAAGCGGTCCAACAAGCAGAACGAGCCGCTGCCGATGCCAGTTTTCGCCTGGACAAGCATTTCCTCCGCTTGACTTATGCAGGCCGAGGTCTTTAGGCCTCTACTGTTAGGCCCATTATTTTGTATGAACAATATTAATTAATGTTATTATTTATGGTTTAGTTAAATATTTAGCCCACCTTGCCTGGCCCGAATATTTCTTTTGATTGTTCAACTTGCCTTAACTGCACGCTAAGACGGTTTTAAAAGATAATCTCAAAATGATGCGGTTACCTCCTTGAAGACCGTTCCGTTTCCCACGCATCTTCAGCTTCCTTCATTTTTGAGATCATAGCATTCAATTCTCATTGATGGCGTTGAATCTACTTCAACTGTCCATCGAAGGGCTGAGGCCACTGATGTTGGCCCTATAAATACCTGTACTTGGCGGAAGTGAGAATACACGCAACCATGGCTTACCCATAAATAACTTTGCAAGCCCTACTTCTTTTCCTTCTATTTCTGAAGTCTTCCCTTCACAACCTCGCCTTCAGCCTCTAAACTATAGGCTTTATGGCTTAATCTCAATGCCTGGATAGGCCTTATGGCCTAATCTCAGGCAGCCTCATGTCTTTGGTTTATCAAAGCCTGGATGGAACATCCTAGGTTTTGGATAGGCTGAAGAACACGAGGAGCTCCTAGCGCGGGGTCTCACATTCTGGAGAGTCCCTCTCCTCAGATTTCCCTGCGCAAGGCAAAACGAAGAAGGGTGGAAGGCCACTCGAGGCCAACTGTTCTTCTTCCGCGGTCTACCTCCGGGGTCTGACGAATAGACTTCTGTTTTTTCCCCTAGAGGCAGATCAAACAACTGGGTCGCACTCAAGCGCTGATTCCATCTCCATCCCGGAGGATAACCACCTGGAAAGATTACGATGGATTATTTCCTTCTCTTTCCTTGCGGTACAGATTATAGCAACTGCGACTCAGATCAGAGGAGGGTGAAGAAAGGAAGAGTAAGAGCGATCATCTCACCGGTTCCCTCCTGACAAATCCAGAAAGTCCAGAAAATTTGAGATTCTATTGTCTTAGCCACTTTTTGGCTTCGTATTACTGCAAATGTAATTTTCGCGAATGCACTTGTATTGCTTTTGGCCGCAAAGACACTTTTTGAATACAAATAAATTTCATGTTAGAATTATATCTTTATATTAAGGCCTCTGATATAGGCCTCGTTACACTGTTTTTAACACTTATTGTCAAAAAGATCTGAAAAAATGAAAAAATTTGAAGCGCACAATTAATCATCTAAAATCGATTTGTAAAGGCCACTTGTAAAGGCCAATGCATAGACTGTTGCCCCCCTAGTGTTCCTGGGTAGAGCGAATACATGAGAATGAGGCCACAGAAAAAGGCCTAAATGGAAAGGATGATGCGAGCCAAGGAAGACTATGTTTGCCCCACTATCCCAAGGGCAGGTGTATCTGGGGGATCTTCGAATTCCCAAACGCTGGGGTAATACTTCTTCAGGACCTTACAGTTGATGGGGTTGCGGTGGAGGTCGCCATCCAAATCTTTGAGGTGAAAAGCCCCGCGATCCAAAATTCTGTGAATAACAAAAGGTCCTTCCCAGCGAGGAGTCCATTTACTGCGGTCGGTCAACTTTTCGCCAAACGACACCATCGCCTTCCGAACAAGCTCACCTTCCTTGTAACTGCGTCCGCGTATCCTCTTATCATAGGCGCGAGCTATGCGCTATTTTTCCATTACTAAGCTATCCAAAGCCTCTAAGCGCTTCTCGCTGAGGTCTTCATGCTGCTGCCACATAGCCTGGACATAATCGTCACCGATCAAGTGATGTTGATCCTGGACGTGCAGGGATTGAACATTGATTTCCAAAGGCAAAACTGCATCGTGACCAAACATTAGCGCATAGGGTGTTGTAGCAGTAGGATTCCGCTTGGAAGTGCGATAAGCCCACAACGTCTCATACAATGTGTCGTGCCATTGACGAGGGTTTTCAACAAGCATCTTCTTCAGTAGGGTGATGATAATCTTGTTACTAGCCTCCGCTTGACCGTTGGATTGAATGTAATAGGGTGTGCTATGGATAAATTGGATGGCTAAGTCATTGACGAGCTTCTCAATGTCGCCACCCATAAATGTTGCTCCCCTGTCCGATACCAACACCTCTGGGATGCCAAACCTGCATATAATATTTTGAAAGATGAATTGGCGAATGGTGGCATTGGAGGCCTCCTTCAAAGGCTCAGCTTCCACCCACTTAGTGAAGAAATCAGTAGCGACGATGATGAACTTGTGCTGGAGTGAAGAATGCGGGTGAATCATCCCAATCAAGTCCAGTGCCCAGCCTCGTGCAGGCCAAGGTTTAATAATAGGCTGCATGGGAATATTAGGAATGTGCTGGACTGGCCCATATGCCTGGCAGTCTTGGCATCCCTTCGCGAATGCGATGCAGTCCTTCAAAATACTAGGCCAATAATACCAGTGTCTCATGATGAGCCATCGCATCTTTGGACCCGCTCGATGGGCTCCACACACACCTGCATGAGCCTCTCGCATTAATCGCTTGGCCTCGCAACCGAACACACACCTGAAGTCGAGGCCGTCTTCGCCACACCGTCGCAACTCGTCATCTTTGAGGAAGTAATTTAGTGCAAGAAAACGGATCTTCCTGTCTACAGTGGGATCTGGCTGCTTGAGGTAATCTTTCAAAGGGACACGCCAATCCACGTCAATAGACTCTATGATCGCGACGATCAGGTCGTCAAGCGGGTCAGGTCGCGCAAGCCACGAAGGCAGCATGTGGCGCTCAACCTTCAGAATTCGCTCGTGAACCCCATATTTCAAGGTAATGCCTGTAGCCAGTTGAGCAAGTTCATTAGCCGCAAAGTTGCGCTCACAAGGAATGTATTCTAAATCTACATCATCAAATTGGTCCAGAAGCTCAAGGGCACGATCCAAATATGGCTCGAGCAGGGAGCTCATGCATCTGTACTTCTCGCGAAGTTGATTAATCACAAGCAAAGAATCACCGCGTACTTGGACGTCTCTCACTCCTAGTTCCAGCAACACTTCTAGGCCTATAATGAGGGCCTCATATTTTGCTTGGTTATTGGTGCACCAAAACTCCACCTGGAAAGAATATGAAAAACGATCGCCTGTTGGGTTTTCCAGAACGACCCCTGCCCTTGCTAGTGTTTCTATTCTTGAGCCGTCAAAATATAATACCCAGGGTTGAAGGGAGACTGTGGCTTGATACCATACAGCATATTCAGGCAGGCACGCTAGATCCGGGCGATCCACAGTTTCAGCAGCAACCTTCAAATCTTTCACCGCGGAGACGTCCAGCATAGGGTGATGTGCCAAAAAATCTGTGATGGCTTGACCCTTTACTGCTTTATGTGGAACATACTGTAGCGAGAACTCGGACAAGGCCAGCACCCACTTTCCAATACGACCTCTCAGAATAGGTCGCGACATCATATACTTGACCAGATCGGTTTGAGCGATGATGCAAGTAGTAAAGATAACATGTAGTGTCGCAACTTGCATGCTGAGAAGTATAATGTAAGACACAGCTTCTCCATTGGAGTGTACCTTGTTTTGCAATCTGTAAGTGTTCTACTGAGGTAAAAGATGGCATGTTCGACACCTTCCTCATCATCTTGAGCGAGCAGGCTGCCAATGGAAGCCTCAGCTGCTGAAATATACAATTTCAATGGAAATCTAGCTCTAGGAGGAACAAGTACTGGCGGGCTCGCTAGATAGGCCTTGATCTTGTCAAAAGCCTCTTGATGTTTAGGTTCCCATACAAACTCGTTCTGTCCCTGCAACTTTAGCAGTGGGGAAAAGGGCTGGATTTTACCTGCAGAGTTAGAGATGAAACGTCTAAAAAAGTTGATCTTACCCAGCAATCGCTGTAGCTCTTTCTTCGTTCGCGGGGGAGATGAGTTGATAACCGTGCTTGCCTTATCCTCAGGTACTTCAATGCCTTTTTGATGGACAATGAATCCCAGAAAATCGCCTGCCTGAACTCCAAAGACGTACTTGGCGTGATTCATCTTGAGCTTGTGCAGCCGCATGCACTCGAAAACCTTTCTAAGATCTGCGATGTGGTCACCTCGCTTCTTTGACTTTACAACCACGTCATCAATATAAACCTCTAAAATCTTTCCAAGAATGTCGTGGAAGATCAGGTTCATGGCTCTCTGATATGTGGCCCCAGCATTCTTCAGTCCAAAAGGCATGACCACATATTCGAAAACTCCTGCGAAACCTGGGCAGCGGAATGCGGTCTTGTGTCTATCTTCCTCCGCGACTGGCATCTGGTGGTACCCTGCAGTTCCGTCCATGAAGGACAGCAATTTGTGTCCTGCTACTGCGTCTATCAACATATCCGCGACCGGCATGGGGTAGACGTCTTTAGGTGTAGCGACATTAAGGTCTCTATAGTCCACACAGACCCTCATTTTGCTATTTTTCTTGTAAAAACTGGCACTATATTGGATAGCCACTGATTGTACTTGGCCACCCTGATGATGCCTGACTTGTGCATCTTTTCAACTTCCTCTTTGACCAGAACTTGGGTCTCAGAGTTCATTCTTCGCGGCTCTTGTTTCACAGGCCTCTTGTCAGGGAAAGTCGGTAGCTGATGGCATACCAGGTCCGGTGACAGGCCGGGCATGTCTTCATATTTCTCCGCGAAGCAGTCTTTGAATTCTAGTAATAAGTCAATGAGCCTCTGTTTCTCGCTAGGCTCTAAATAAGCGCTGATAGCCACTGCAATTGGCTTATCAGCTGTTCCAAGATTGACCTTCTCGGTAGGGTCCCTAACCTTTGGAGGTGTGTCATCCAATGCCGCAGGAGCAAGATGAATCCCTTCTTCTTCCTCTTCTTGGTTAGAGAACTCCTCGTTGACAATTTCTAAAGTCGCGATGCAGTCATAGGCCTCTTTTTCCACCAAGTACGATGATAGTCTTTCATACAATGAATGGAAGGGCTCTATCCCTTCCTCTGGAAGGTCGTAATCCATTAATGATTCAGAGGGCAGGCCACAGTGGCCTGGCCTTTCCAGGTCCTCCTTTGGGAGCGCGAACCCCCACTGTGCCAATTCAGAGGCCGTCACCCCTGTGGGGCGGCCCTTGGTATCGATGCCACTGACCTGCAATGGAGTGATTGGCTCCAAGTAGTACCTAGCATCTACGTAATTCGCGGAAACTGGGAATGGGCGAGGATCTACTTTGATCACCTTAGCTTTATCTGTTACCCTGTTCCACATAATCAGTTCCTGGTGGAGAGTAGACGGAACACAATAGCTCCGGTGAATCCACTCTCGACCTAGTATGGCACTATAGGCCGCGTAGCAATCCGTAACAAAGAATACGTAAACCCCCTCTGCGGGGCCTACCTTGATACGTAGGAACAATAAGCCCAATGTCTTTGTTATAGTCCCCGCGAAGTTCTTCAGCGTGAGGGAGGTAGACTGGATCTTCTCTTTCTTGATCCCAAGCAACTGCATGGTTCTTGTTGTGATGACATTGACCGCGGCTCCGGTGTCAACCATGATTTTGCTAACCTTGGTACCATCAATCTCCGCCGTGATATACAGAGGTCTCATGTGTTGGACCATAGTTGGTGTTGGCCTTGTAAAGCTCATGAAGAACTCCGTGCTGTTGGCATCCTCTGTTTTTAGAAACACAGCCTCTTCAACAGGTGTTGTTGCCGCTGAAGTCATCTGCAAAGGTTGTTCACTACTTTCCTCAGTTTCAACACATTCTTGCGCGGCGACTGGCAGCGCATATTTCGCAGGAAGCATGTAAACCATGTTGCAGGAGGTGTCAACCATATCAGTCTCGTCCATGTCCTCCTCGAGGTTGAGCTTGGGCTCATCAACCGGGATGTCGGTGTTGAACTGCTTAGCCAACCGGTCTACCAATGATTCCTCTGTAAGGCCCTTTACCTCACATTGCTTGTGTTCCTGCATTGCGTCCACCTGCTTTGGGGAGTCCGATCTTAGTTCCCCTGCTGTACTCTCCTTTGGGGGCCCGAGCACTACACTTTGGACTTTTTTAGGTCTCCACTGTACAGCTTCTGCAGCGTTGTCCTTGCCACCCAGTCGCTCAAAAACTGAGGATTTGGTTTCTGGTTCTTCGCGAAACAACCTGCCCCTGACATGTGGCCGCCTAGTTGGCGAGCTTTCCTTTCTGGCTGGCGGAGGTGTCCTTTCTTTCATGATCCTGCAGAAAACACTAGGCTTAGAAGCCCCTGACTCCGAGCGTGCTTGCTTTTGAAAACTGCGAGGGGCCACCAATGGCTTGGCAGCTAGTGCCTCCATCTCCTTCTAATATTGTTCAGGAGATTTGACCAGTTGCGAAGGCTTGATCAAGCCCTGATCCAGAGCCTCTAACGTTCGTTTGGCCTCTCCAAACCTGCGCTGCAGCTTTCTTTTCTTGGAAGGGCTAATTTCAACTGCCTTACCCTTTTCTCTGGTGTACCACTTACCTTCCTTAATGGAGGATGTCGAAGAAGGTGGAATGTAGGGTTTGGTCAAGACATCTCTGTACTCGTTCTTAGCTCTCCCATCTTGTCTTTGTTCGGTCGCGGCCGCTTTCAGCTTCTCGAACAAGTTGGAGTCCCTTGGGGATGGCGGTGACTCTATCTTGTCTCTGGCTCTGGGACTAGAAGGCTGATAATTTCGCGATGGCGAAGCCCACTGGATTGGAGGGAAAGAGCCAAAACGAAATGTCTGCTCGACCTCTTCATGTGACACTTGGATGTCGCATTCCTCTTTGCATCGCGAGCATAAGACCACTGGTGAAGCCTCGCTGTTAGGTCTGGCCTTCCTCTTTTCTGGGACCTTGTCTTTACCTTCTTCTTTTTCCTTACTGGTCAAGTCTAGGGTTGGTTTCCTCTGGTTCTGCTTGGTCTAGTTCACATCGACCATATTGACCCCGGTGTTAGGAAAAGGGTTCAGGTCTACTAGTGCTGCTGCGGTCGCCGGAGCTTCCACTTGCAAACTACCATTATTGAGCCATACCTGAATCTGGTCCTTTAGCTTCACACCACTACTACAGAAAATGAATCACACGACACCTCTCATACGACGTAACACTGTTTTCCGTGGTGTGAATAATTTCTCATTATTGAGACGACGGTTGTAAAATTTCCGTCTTCTAATATGAATTCAACCAACGGGTGTTTTTCATGCTGGAATTATGTATTGCTTCAGAAGACGTTTATAAATGGAAGCGTGGTGTGAGGTTAAATTGTTATAGAGGCGGCAAGTTTCGCACCAATTGGCACCATTTAAATTTCCTCAGCATGTAGTGTTTATATGACGGTTTCTTTAAAACTGTAGTGTGAATCTATAAATTTGCAAGTCAAAACATGCTTACCGACATTCCCTCCAACATTTCCCACCATTCTCCCCCCAAATTTATTTCCCTCTCACCAGGCAGCATGAGGAGGTGAAATTGAAAATTTTCAAGTGGCATTCAGACAACAGATATGA
>LYNE01000945.1:0-23928 GCA_001662545.1 Rosa x damascena | reverse complement strand
TGGTAATCCTTTAGCTGAAATATGTCTTCCTTCAGTTGTTGGCATTAAAGAGTGCTTAACCTGATAGGGGAAACCCTGATTTCTAATGCGTATTTTCCACATGATCGTAATTTCGGATGGATGTTTATGAATATTCTTACTCAGCTACTGCTGAATAGTGGAAAGGCCTGTGTAGGTGACAGAAAGTCAAGAGTCAATCTTGTATAATCTCAATCTTGTATGAAAAGGTGATGCTTGATGTATTACCAGGCAATAGTTACCCATCAATGCGCTGTTGTTCTTTAATCTGTCTATACTTGTTGGTCTACTTCTGTGTGTACATTGTTATTTGCTTCCCAGTGTTTGCTTTGGCTCATGCTGTTGAACAAGATTGGTGTAAAATTAAAGATCCATCCTTGCTTTGAAGTTTTATCATTGCTGCGTATTTTCTATTTAATTGAATATTAATTTGGTCAATCTCTTTTGAAATGAAACAATTGGTTAGATTGCCATATGTGACCAAAGTACACTTCCTTCAGTTTCTATTCTGCCAACTCCCAGCTTGACACCCTTGTAATAAAATGCGAGGCAGCACCTAGGTTGAATAGTTGTTCAAAATTTCGTTGTGATTTTTCTATTGTCTTCCACGACCATCTATTTGGTTTGTTATGAACCCAGAAGCACAGGGTAGCTACTTTTGAATTCATGATTCGTAATCTGGGCTCGCTCTTATATTTAGTTGTTAGGTTTGAACTAGCTGCAACCACTTCTGTTCAATGCATTCCTGATAGATGCATTGAATAGGATGTAGGGGTGTCTGATGCATTCCTGGTCTTTGGTATGGCATCCTGCTCCAGATGAAACAAGGACTTCTAATTCTTTTCTTGCTTCATTCAGAATGTAAAAGTTGTGGTTTTAATTTGGGATTATGCGAAGTTTGTATTTCTTGTCTGGATCTGAATCCAAATATTCAACAACTCAAGAGAAAACTGCTTTTATCTAGCTCCGGTAGTTGGAATCTTTTGGTTTTTATTTGTATAACCTATGCAATTATACTCAGACAAAAAAAAAGTATGCAAGTATAAAACAAAATTCTTTTAGCATAGATTAAGAAGCACTCAGTTATTTTCATGTTTCTTTGTGCAGGTTCATATGTGACTCATGAAACGAACCACTTTGTCTATTTCTACCTGGATCAGAAAGCAGTTTTGCTATTCAAATCTGGATGACCACCTGTGATGTTGATAAAGATCGGACGAAAAGAATGATGAGCCTGAGCTTGTGATGCTATAATTTGCACCTGTATGTATTAATTGAGATCTGCTAGCTTGCAAAAATGCGTGTGCTTAACTTGTATATCAACTATCACTTCTACTGGCTTTGAACCTTTGGTCTGAATTTCAGTCTTTCAAATTAATGATTTCTCTGAACTTTTCTTGTTAATCTCAAAGCTTTCTCATCTTACCTTTGCGGATGAAATGAAAGTTTGAAATTTATATGCTGCATTCGGATTATTCATGGAAATCAAATCAGTTCATTGTGTAAAGGGTTGGAAATGAAGATGCCGTTGTTCTTTTTTCTTTTTCCCCCTCTTTCTTGTTCCCCTCTAGTCAATTATGACCTGATTGAGGTAGAATTAGGAGGTTAATGAATGCTCACTAGCCACACACATTGGGGATTTTTGGTGACTAATGAATGTTTGATAGATGACTTTGCTTTTACTTGCTTCACTTGTACACGGATCTTTATTACAGTCTTATAAGACACTTCAATGGGTATAGACACAGTGACTTGAGCCTATCTTGTCAATCATTCATTTCTTTCAGAATAATGCTGTAGGTACTCATCTGTAACAATCTCGGTCTCATTGGGGTAGAGAATTTTTTAATTATTTTTTATTTTTTTAGGAGGAAAAGAAAGTTACAACACAAATCCTCTAACTACACAAAAACTAAATTTGTCTAAATTAAAAGCCGAGCAAGCCGAAAGGAGAATCTCGTCTTGCCAGATAATCGGATCTGGAGATTGATGTCCAAGAGAGGTAATTGCGCCCACCACAATATTTGCTTCACGAGGAATATGAGAGAGTGAGATTTCCTCAAACATAGTATGTCATGAACAGGTGGGTTAGAGAAAGTTCTTAGATATGGAGTTTATGGTTAATATTTAATATTTTTGTTAAAGATGTTAAAGAGTTTATATTTTTTTTAATTTGGAATATATTTTTTTTGTTAAAAGTTAGAAATTTAAGAGGCAAAAAATCACTAAATAGTCATTGAATGTTGACCTATACAAGACTTAACTCACCGATATTTCAAAAATATCACTTAATTCACTCACATTTAACATTATCATACACTTAACTCACTGTCGTTAAATCTCTCGTTAGAATCCGTTAAAATTGAGGGTATATTTGTCAAAACACTTAAATATACATTTCCAACTTAAAAAAAGAAAAGAAAAATTCTGAAGTTATTAGATCTTTTATCAACTTTTTTTTTTTTTTAATTTATGAAATTTCTAACAAAAAAAGATTTTTTTTTAAATATTAAAGTTTAATTTGAAAAAGTGAGTTAACTATTCTTCCGATACATCTAACGGGTCATAACTGAATGACCATTGGTGATTCTTTTCTAATTTAAGATGATGGAGGATGTATTTAAAATTTTAGTGGCAGAAGTCAATTACCAAATTTTAATTTTTGAATATGAGAAAATATAGACTAAGTCCGGAGATTAGGACTCCTAAATCTCGGATATGAGTCCGGAGATTAGGAGCCACATTTGAAGCGAAATTTTTTTGAAATTTAAGTTTTGGTTATGGACTTGTGAAACATGCAAAATCGATGAAAAATGCTTTACTATATAGCATACTCTTTTTGTGGAAAATGGCAAGTTTTTTTTTTTTTTTTGAATAGAAATTGATATCAGTAGAATCAATAGCCCGGCAATCAGCCAATGGCTAGAGTCTAGCTGCACTTACAAAAAGATAGCCGGCAAGAAAATCCGGAACCCTAATCTAAGCAAAGCAAACTCATTACAAGTCATTGATAAGCTCGCTATAATTAGCGAACTTATAGACAAAGAAACTCCAAAGTCTTCTAGGGAAAAATCATATTTTAACCTCCCATTAGCCAATCACGCAATTGTGGTACCAATACAAAGTCACTTCCTAGCCAACAAATAGGAGCAACTCCTTATCCATAAGCCGTTTGAACGCCAATCTTGTTCCAGATAATTACCAACTCCTATAGAGTTATGATCCGAAACTATTGGTCCAGGACCATAAGCCGACCTGAAAGCCCAAGAAAGTCCACATTCTCAGGCCAGGCCCACCTTTCATCACTAAGTGACAAATGAGGGTGGCAAGACACCCTCCCTACTGGCCTATAACATAGAGCCCAACAACTCAAGTTTGAGCCCAGGCCCAACGGCCCAAGCCCAAAATTGAGTAAGGTGAGCAGCAGCCCGACTCTACTTCTGCCCCGTCACCGTCGTCGCCAAGTTTTCCGGCGGCCGGCCTCTCCAGCACTGCATCACCGTCCTTTGTGTTCGCTGCTACGCACAAGAATCCAAGCCAGCGATCAGACCCGGCCAGCCGGAATTAGCACAAGAAGATCTGATCCCCTGCACTCAAAACCCACTGGAATCCGGTAAACCCCGACCTGTCTCTCCCGTGGACCGCCGATCGACTTTGCTCTAGCAGCGTCAAAACCCGCTGATCAATCCCACCTCACGTCGGGATCTAAACAAATCTGCGTCGAGTTCGACTTTTCTCACCGATCTCCAAGCCTGGGAAGAAACCCAGAAAGGAAATCCTACAGCCTGCCCGAGAACAACGGATTGGGTTCTCCGCCGTCTGCTTGAACACGGTCGGACTCTGTGCCACCGCCGTCTGCTCGAACTCTAGGGTTTGGGTCGCTGTATATGTGGCTCAAACAAACCTCTATAGTTTTAATAAGGAGGGGTATAGATAGAAGTTTGATCCCAATTTGGAAAATGGCAAGTTGAAATCAAGTCAAGGTTTTTTAGAATGCGATCAAGAAAATTAGTAATTCCAAAGACACTTATTATTTGATTGTTTGATCCACGAAAGGAATGGTCGTCAACTAAAATAAATATATAAAAAAATGAGGGACAACCATCGCTTGCAAAATAATCATCGAGAATTGTAATTAGACAAATTTAATCATTTGATGAGAAACAATCTTTGCTGAGAAAAATACCTAAACAAATTTAATTTTTTGACGAGCAACAACTATTATCCGTGACATTTAAGTTGATTTTTTTGATGCAGAAGAATAGTTAACAAAATTTTTATCGGGACAAGAAATAAAGAAATATAATTTTTTTTAATGAAAAACAATTTTGTGAACGAAATTTTTCATCGATAACAATAAATAAAGAAAATTAATTATTTGATGAAGAACAACCTTTGTGGACTAATCAGTTTATTATACTGAAATGTCTCGCACTCCACCGTTCACTAGCATCACAACACTTTTATTGCTCAACCCACAACCCTATTTAACAATTTGGCCGCTCTCATTTCTCAAGCTGCTAAAAAGTTCATAAACAAAAAAGAAGGTTTATAAGCCTTTTTTTTTAGGGGAAAATGTCAACCATTTCATTGAAGTACAGAAACGACACACCCCTAAAGGGTCGATAGAAAGAATCGTTTCTTAGAGCACCCTAAAATCCTATTCTAAAAAAGAATAAGAACCCAACATACCCTTAGTGCACCCCCCTTTTAGAAAGTCCACGCACCATTATTCTAACAAAAACCTAGGAGTTCCGAAGGAGAAAAATAAAAGGTTCAACAGAGCAACTGGTCATTGCGACCTAACAAAATTTAAACAGTAGCATGAGCCATAGAGATCCAATCCAACCAACCCCACAGCAAAAGGGAAACCTAAAGCAAATAAAAGCCTACTCCAAAAATCTCGAATGATGTGTCCAAGAGGCCCATGATCGTGGTCCAACTGGCCTAACAAGTCCAAGCTTTGGATGGTGCAGGAAAAGTGCCGCCGCACCAACCACAGCCAGAAATCAGCTGCCACCGTGCCCTTTGCTGTTGATGGCCACAACCTTCGGACCCACCAGAGTCCGTCCAGGCCGGGCATTAGTCCATCACCACCGTTTTGATGCTAGAGGAAAGCAAACCCACCAGCATCAACCATCACATCACCACCCTCTCCCTCGGCCTCACGCCTACCAACAGTAAAACCAATGCCATCTCCCCCGCAACCATTCTCAATCTTGAATGACGACTCACGCCAACATAAGCTGAAGAGGCCCGGACGAAATCCATCAAATCACCGCACCATCGCCGCAGTAATTCACCAGCGTTCCATGGCAACAGACATTGCCCCGGGCTCGAATCTAACATCGGCAACAAGTTCTGACCAGGTGAGCAACTGGTCTGGATGTTTTGATCCATATTCTCACCCCAAAGTGGAAGGAAACCGCCAAGATAGGCGCACACAGAACCGTGGAGATCAACGTGTGAAGAGAGAGAGAGGCCAAGCCTCCGGCTATGGTGGTGACGCCACCAAGGAAAGAAGCTATCCCCAACGCGCCTCGATCAAGGGAGGCTGACCATAAAGATGCATGTCTTCGGTGTGGAGCGTCCAGACATTGGGCAATAGCATGTAAAGCATCCCAGAATGTTGCAAACGCTTACAAGCAGTACCGTGAAGCAAGGGAAGCAAATTACATGGAGCAAGAAGATCAAGAGGACGATCTCGCTCTTAGGGTGGAAGACTTCTAGGGCCAAGAAACTGGCGATTTTGATTAAGTGTTTTTATTTTTCAAGAGATGTAGGCAATTGCCATATTATTTTATAGTAGATGCCAATGGTTTAGTCTTTCTTCAAAGTAGGCTCATCCAAAGTAATTGTGATGTCTATGAAGGTTTTAAGATTAGTGGTACTTAAGTGAGCCTTGCTCCACCGACATCTCTTTACTCACCTAGTCACATTTATTTTGGAGTTACCGAATGGAGTTAGATGACTACCATTGTTTTGCATTAGCTAGCATTTTGGATTAGATTTTCTTTGGCTAAAGAGACAATGATGTAATTCTGTTTGGCTTATTAATAAAAGTTGAGTTCTTTTCATTTTGACTCATTTTTAGTTACGAGCTTTTTCTTTTAGGAATGGATTCTTGAGAATTGCAATGTCTTGCGGATAGTGTGACTACACACACCATTCTCAAACATAGGCAATTATTCTTGGAGATGTTGTCTACATATTCCTCTGTGACTACGATGGCTGGGCCATCAGGTTTAGTTCAAAGACATGGAATGGCCCAATCTTGATAAATGTCCCAGAAGCTCTATATGCTCCTAAGGCAAATCGAACCTTATGAGCTTTAAAGATATCAGAGCCAACAGATTCCATACGGAAATGCATACTGAGAACGGAAAAGAGTTCCTTTGCATTACCTCTAATGATTGCGGATGAATGTGCATCTTAGAGAAGCTTATGTGTCAATCTAGTGGACTTTATGTCACTACCATTCAACCTATTGAATCTAATAAGGTAATAAGAGAAGATCTCTTGGATTCTGACACATATTGACTTTGGCATGATCGACTAGGACATTCTGGTCATGATATGATGATCCGTATACTAAAGGCTTCACACAGACATCCATTCTCTCAAGCGAAACGAAGCAAGAATCATAGATTGATTCCCGGACTTAGTGTGACCGCCACTGCAGCCGCCCTGGGGCCGCCTCTGTCCCCCTTGACAAACCCATAGATGGCATCACCCATGGCCATGACGCCATGGATGCTAATCCTCATGGCCATGGCACCATGGATGCCACTTCCATGGTCCCAACACCATGATGGGTGATGTAGTCACAAATTTTGCTTCGAATAACGCTTTAGACGCTCAGGCCCAACCAAAATTCCTCATTGGTTGCTTCTAAGGCCCCTCGTTCATTTTGCAAAGCCTGTTCCTTAGGGAAATTAGGACTGAGACTGTCTTACACAAAGGATCCAAAAATACTCATTCCTTTCTTACAGAGAATCCAAGGGGATATCTGTGGACCAATTCAACCATCTTGTGGACCTGTTAAATACTTTATGGTATTGGTTGATGCGTCAACACGTTGGTCACATGTCGCACTGTTGTCCACTCGAAATGCTGCTTATGCTAAACTCCTAGCCCAGATTATCCGTCTACGGGCTCACTACATGGACCATCCCATTAAGTCTATTCGACTTGATAATAGTAGGAAGTTTACATCGAAAACGTTCGATGACTATTGCATGTCACTGGAGATTGATGTAGAGCATCCAGTTCCCCATGTTCATACCCAAAATGGTCTCGCGGAAGCAGCTATCAAACGACTACAAATGATAGCACGGACATTGGTTATGAGCACCAATCTCCCTGTTTCCGCTTGGGGATATGCAATACTGCATGCAGTGACACTAATTCGTATACAACCCACTGCCACCCAACCTTACTCTGCGTTACACCTAATGACTGGGTATGAGCCTGATATCTAGTACTTAAGCATTTTTGGGTGTGCCATTTATGTGCCTATTACGCCGCCACAAGGTATTAAAATGGGTCCACAGAGACGAATAGACATATATGTTGGATATGAATCTCCAACTATCGTCCGCTACCTCGAACCCTTGACAGGCGATCTCTTTATCGCTAGATTTGCAGATTGTCACTTTGATGAGACAGTCTTCCTGTCGTTAGGGGGAGATAAGAACATAGATGTTCAACAAGAATGACAGGAATTGTCGTGGTCTGTCCCCACTATGTCTCATCTCGATTCCCGTACTGTACAGTTCGAACTTGAAGTGAGGCGAATTATCGAGCTCCAGAACGTAGCAGACACTCTGCCTGATGCATTTTCTGATGTTGCTAAAGTGACAAGATCACATATACCTGCTGCAAATGTGCCTGCAAGGATTGTCGTCCCAAATACTGGACGTAACACCTCTCCTGTGACACCAAGAGATGGCGCCACTGCCCATATTGGCAGTGATGTGGCGTCTATGGCCGCAGGTATCGCTAAGAAGCGCGATAGACCGATTGGTTCGAATGATACTCGCCCTAGAAAGAGAGCGAATGAGGCACAAACAAATCTTTTGATCATCCATACTCAAAATCCGTCCCATGAGAATGTTCCGGATTATGGTTATGTCCAAGAGACATCTTTGGGGGACGCCTCAATGTCAGAATCTATCTGTACATACATGTACATTTACAAGCATAATTAGCTATAATGGGCTACGCTCATGGTACCGCCAGAGGTACTGATTCCCTCCAAAGGAGTAGTCTACGGATACACAGCCAGGCGAGCTACCGCTTGAGCCTCGGATCACCCCCAGATCACCGCCGACGCGCCGTGCCAAGATAGCATCAGAAGCTCCTGACGCTGGGAACTGAAGCACATCAGTCCCACATCGAAAACAAGGAGAAGATCAGCCTTCTCCTCACCTATAAAAGGTTCTCTCCTCTCTCCTCATTAATTACGCATTTACTACTCATTTATTGTTATGCTGCCTATATGCATAGACTGACTTAGGCATCGGAGAAGTGAAGACAGCCCAACGCGATCTCCCTCTGACGCCCTGTCTTTCATTTGACAGCTAGCAAAGATCACCGAGTCTACAGAGTAGCGGTCCGCCCACCGGACCCGAGTTAAACGAAGGTTCGGCTACCGCCGAACTTTGAGCATTAACATTGGCGCCGTCTGTGGGAAATCCTTGAATAAAAGGTCATCCCACCACAATCACCATGACTAACGGTAGCAGGGGAAACGCTGAAGAGCAGGCGGACCAATCCGCCATTCCCCAACCCTCCAACCCAGCGGTAGGCGTTAACCGCGCACTATTCAACACCCCAGCCAACCCCGGCAGTGAGGCAAATCCAGGCAGCAGCCGCCCACTGGGCCAGGATCTCGCCGCTCTGTACGAGCTGGCATTGGCGGACCTTCACAAGGCAAATAGAGAGCGTGAAGAGGAGCGCAGAGAGAAGGCCGAGGCCCAAAAACAGGTGGCTACGCTGATGTCACGTTTTGATGAACTAAAGAGGACGCTGAAGGTAACCGCCAATCCAGCGCAGAGCGAGCAATCAAACAGCACCGGGCATAGTCGGCCCAACACTGGCACATTGGTACCAGGACCAATCATACAGATGCAGGTACCACTGGACCCACCTGAACTATTGGGGATGGGACCACCGCCCATCCCCCAACTAATGTTGGAGCAGGAGGCGGAGTCACTACCGCACACCAACCGCTCGGAAGCTAGGGCAAGGACTGAGGGCAATCCGCCCGCCCCAAGGCGCAGACATGTTCAGCGGAATATCCAGGCAGGTCCCGCCGGCAACGCAACAACCCAAATACTGGAAAGGATGCAACAATTGGAGCAGAGGTTAATCCGGGGGGAGTCGGGCGCCTCGGCACCAACTCCAAACCCGCTTTTCGCGTCCAGACCAGGGCCATTCACCGCTGCGATTCTGCAGGCTATCAGACCAGCGTACGCAAAACCCCAAAGATGTCACATTACAGCGGCATGTCTGACCCCTTCGTCCATATGGACACCTTCAAGAAGGTCACCAACAACAAGGGATTTGACGACGCCACCCTGTGCCACTTGTTCAGCGAAACGTTGGATGGTGAGGCAATGAACTGGTTCTTTGAGTGTCCGCCGGGATCCATTGACTCATTCCATGCACTATCACACGCCTTCCTCTCTCGGTTCATCTTATTGTCCGCCGGACATCACAACACAAGTCAGCTGTTCAGCGTCAAGCAAGGGGCAGACGAATCACTGAAGGCATTCGTCACAAGATGGCGAGCGGCAGCATCTCAGTGCCGCAATCTAGACAAAACAATGGCATCGGCGGCCTTCAAGCATGGACTCCTCAAGGGGCCATTCCTCTATCACCTCAACTACAATCATCCAAATGCGGCGTATGACCCCGTATGGAGAAACCCCACTGCCACCAGCAACACCAACAAAGGCAACACAACCATCCTCCAGTCATCAGGAGACCGCTAACAAGACCCCTGCTGCGCCCCCAACTGACAAGAAGAGGGAGTGGCAGCAAGGCCACCACCAGAACAAGCGGCAGAAGGACCAACACTACAACAAGGGCAACCGCCCATCCCATGGGGATAACCGCAGCAAACAAACGGAATCTTCTCAGCGGTATGCAGTGTTTACAGTCCTCACAGCCTCGTATGAGGAAATATACAATCAGTGCAAGGATTAGATCCCACCGCCACCCCCGGCAAGATACCCAAAAAGGGGAAAACCAAGAAACACTGGCAGATGGTGTAAATACCACGAGGACAGCGGTCACAATACCAATAGCTGCAATGCTCTTAAAACGACCATTGAGACCTTGTACCGTGACGACAAAATGGAGCAATTCAAGGTGCGCCAACCGCCACCTGTGATCGCCAACATTGAGCCCTTGGGCCGCATCAACACCATCGACGGCGGTGCCCCAATCACCAACATGTCTCACAGGGCAAGGAAGCGCTATGCACGCGCTAATCACCTAAAAGAAGTCTGCAACATCCGCTATGAGAGATCCGCCAAACTCCCAAAGTCTGGTTGGGAGCCCATTACCTTCTCAGAGGAGGAGGAACGCGGAGTGCATCTACCCCATGACGACCCATTCTTGGTTGACGCCATTCTTGGCAGATTTTCAGTGGGGAGAATCCTGGTGGATAGTGGGTCCGCTGTCAACGTCATCTTCAGCCGTTGCTACAACCACCTCAAGCGGAACAGGAAATTACTCCAGGATCATGAACCACTGCTCAGCTTCTCCGGCGACGTCAGTCAACCGCTGGGTTCTGACTACATGCGGTTGACTATTGGCACTAGTCCATGTATGGCGGAGATACATACAGAGTTCATAGTCGTCGATTGTTTCAGCTCGTATAACGCCATCATCGGACGGCCGGCACTCAACAAGCTCAAATGCATCATCGTCGGATACATGCTTCTCATGAAGTTCCCCATACCCAACTGCACGGGCTGTGTGAGGGGAAGTCAGCAGTTGGCACGAGAATGTTATTCAACGACTATAGCGCGGTCAACGCGCCGCCATGAAATCTTGACAGTGGGAAACCAGGCGCCGCCACCAAATATCTTCGAGGACCCTAGAGATGACGAGAAGAAGTATGTAAAGAAGGAGCCAGTCAACCCAGAAACGTCGTTGAAAGTTGTCTGCATCTCGGACAAGCACCCTGAGCGGACAGTCCGCATAGGAGCCCAATTGGACCCAGAGGTAGCGGCGGAACTCACTCAATTCCTACGTGATAACGCTGCCGTCTTTGCATGGTCATATGCAGACATGCCAGGTATCTCACCTGAAATCATCACGCACAAGTTGAGCATCAAACCATCCTTCTATCCTATTAAGCAGAAGCGGAGAGCCTTTGACGAAGAAAAATACCGCGCAATAGGAGAAGAGGTTGCCAAGCTCCAGGGCATTGGGTTCATCCGCCAGGTCATCTATCCCCAGTGGATTTCCAACCTGGTTATGGTCAAAAAGCCCAGCGGCAAGTGGCGGATGTGTGTCGACTTCAAAAATCTTAACAAGGCATGCCCAAAAGATAGTTTCCCGCTACCCCGCATTGATCAACTGGTTGATGCAACCGCCGGACATGAACTCCTCAGCATGATGGATGCTTTCTCCGGCTATAATCAGATCAAGATGCATCCCGGCGACCAGGAGTGCACCACCTTCACCACCGACAAGGGCCTATACTGCTACAATGTTATGCCTTTCAGTCTGAAGAACTCCGGCGCAACTTATCAACGACTGATGAATGCTATGTTCGCGGAACATTTGGGCAAGATAATCGAGGTATACGTAGACGACATGTTGGTCAAGAGCATAAAGGCCAGCGGGCATGTGGCAAACCTCAAAATCATAGTAACCATTCTCTTGGCCTATGGTATGCGCCTTAACCCAGAAAAGTGTTTCTTTGGCGTCACCGCCAGCAAGTTTCTGGGTTATATCGTCAGCGAGCGAGGCATCGAGGCTAACCCGGAGAAGGTACAAGCCATCCTCGACATGAAGGACCCTGAGTGGAAAATACACGTCCAGTGCCTCCAGGGCAAGTTAACCGCCCTTTCTCGATTCATCTCCAGACTCACTGACAAGTGTGCCCTATTTTTCAAACTCCTCACAAGAAAGTCATCAACTGGAACCCAGAATGTCAGGAGGTATTCCAGAGCCTGAAGGAATACCTAGTGGTAGTCCCACTCCTTTCTATCCCTGTGCAAGGAGAGACACTGTTCATATACCTAGCGGTATCAGTTTCAGCGGTAAGCTGCGCCATTGTCCGGCGAGAGGGCCAGGATGAACTCCCAGTGTTCTACGCCGACAGAGGCTTGAATGGAGCAGAAACAAGATATCCTCCCTTGGAGCAACTAGCTCTCGCACTCATCGTTGCCGCCAGGCGCCTCCGCCAATACTTTCAGGCCCACACAATCCATGTGTTAACCAATCAACCTCTGAGGCAGGTAATGCAGAACCCTGAACATTCAGGGCGCCTCAGCAAGTGGGCCATTGAGCTCAGCGAGTTCGACATTGATTACAAACCAAGAACCTCCATGAAGGGCCAAGCGGTGGCGGACTTCATTGTTGAACTCACCGAGCGTTAGCCAGAGCCCGGCACGGAGACAGATCCCAGAACGGAAATGGTAACCGCTGAAGAACCGGCTCCCCAGCAGTCAGACTGGAACCTGCATATGGATGGCTCCGCTAGTACCAAGGCCAGCGGCGCCGGAGTCATCTTAACAGGACCAGGGGGGCTGAACGCGGAGTACGCGTTGAAATTCAACTTCAAAGCTTCAAACAACATGGCGGAATATGAAGCACTCATCACCGGCCTACTCCTCGCCATCGACTCAGGTGCTGACAGCATCAACATCTTCAACGACTCTCAATTAGTCGTTAACCAGGTCAACGACAGCTTCCAAGCCAAGGACCAACAGTTAGCGGCATATTTGGGGTACGTCAAGACACTGCTCAAAAAATTCAAATTTCACACTATCACACAGATCCCCAGGGAAAAGAACGCCAAGGCTGATTCACTAGCAAGACTGGCAACCGCTCAGCCACATCAAAGTCCAGCCGACACAAGAGTGGAGTGTCTTAACAGGCCAAGTATTACAAAAACCTTGGCGGAGATTTTCAGCATTGAGGTCAAGCCTAGCTGGATGGACGAGATTATCGAATACAAGCGCAACGGGACATTGCCAGAAGAAAAAGTCAAGGCGCGACAGCTCAGGCGGAGAGCAACCCGCTACAACATCCAGAATGACAAGCTTTACCGCCAGGGATTCACCCATCCCAACCTCCGCTGTCTAACCCCAGAAGAGGGAAAGGTCGTGCTAGCAGCAATACACGGTGGAGAATGTGGAAACCACTCAGGCGCCAAATCCTTGGCCAATCGCACAATGCGACAAGGCTACTTTTGGCCTACACTCGGTGATGATGCCCGGCAGACATCGAGATCATGCCACAGATGCCAACAATATGTTGATCTCCCACATGCACCAGCGGAACCACTATCGGTCATCATCGGTCCATGGATTCACTCAACGTGGGGCCTGGACTTGATGGGAAAATTCCAAACCGCCAAAGGCCAGTTCAAGTACATCATTGTTGCCATTGACTACAACAGCAAGTGGATAGAGGCAGAGCCACTGACGGCAATAACTACCGCCAAGGTAATTCACTTCCTCTAGAAGAACATTTACTGCCGCTATGGTGTCCCACATACAATCATCACAGACAACGGCACACAGTTCAATAACAAGGAGCTCATCTCTTTCACCGCCAACCTGGGTACCAAGATGAGTTTTGCATCTGTCGCTCACCCCCAGACCAACGGCCAGGTCGAAGCAGCAAACAAGATAATCAAGAAGCTACTAAAAAAGAAACTCGACAAAGCCAAGGGCTTACGGGCGGAGAAACTTCCGGAAGTTCTATGGGCCATCAGAACGACCCCAGCTTCCGCCACTGGTGAAACTCCTTTTTGTATGATGTTCGGAACTGAGGCCGTCCTGCCTATTGAGGTAACTCAACCTACCGCTAGGGTCGAAGGCTACTGCCCAAAGACCAACAGCGATGGCGTCAACTTGGACAAGGACCTCCTAGAGGAAAAACGACACAAGGCCCATTTGCACAACCTGCAAAACAAGCAGCGGGTGTCGCGTTTCTACAACACCAGGGTCAAAGCCCGGAACCTCCAATTGGGGGACTGGGTAATGAAGGAAGTCATTCCACCGCCAACAAAACTCCGCCCAACTTGGGAAGGTCCATACAAAATTGTAGAAGTCGTTAGTCCGGGCACCTTTACTTAATGGACAAGGATGGCGTCACAATGACCCACCCTTGGAATACCAAACACCTTCGGTATTACTACAAATAGTCATGCCGCTACCCAAGAGCATCTTGACTTAGCTAAATTTTTGTTCAATATTTAGCTAAGGGAAGCTACCCAACGGGTACTACCTCGCTTTTGTAAACGTTGATCAGTCAACTATCAATGAAACGAGGAATTATTCAAACCATTGTTACTAAGTCTAGCACTGAGGGCAACTGGCAACGCCAGCAATCGTCAGCGGACCACATCCGCTACATTGTGCACTTGGACCAATCTTAATTCCTTTAATGTTTCATTGATTGGCAAAAGAAAACTCCAAGTCAAAACCCTAGCGGTACATGCATATCATGACAAACACCAAATTTTGAAATTTCATTCCATATAAAGGGCTGGGACTCCCCACCCAAAAGTGTTCATTACAAAAAAAATTTTATGCCTCAGCGGCTACAAAAAGGAGTTCAACATCTCTCAGGGGTTGGCCTCGGCATCTTCACATTCGGCATGCGGCGGCGGGTGTGCGTGGCTTGTTTGGTCAGACCCTCGGGCAGTGGGACTTGGAGTATCTATTGTACCATCCGCCCGAGTATGAACTGCCAAGAAACCAGCACGGGACACCTCCGACTGGGTAGGAGGAGGAGTCCGCTGGGAACCATCCGCCGGGCGTGCGCCACTCTCTCCGCTTCCCGAGCGAGCTCCTTCAGCTTGGGCGGGGACCACACCCTTCGCCGGCGGGGTATTCTGAGCTGGCGACACGTTGGGCTGGGACGCCTTCACCCAGTCAATAGCGCCCTTCTGTTTCAGCATCTCCACATTGGCTAGGGCCCCAGCCTTCGCCGCCTCAGTCATTGCATTTTTATAATCCACCGACTGTTTGAATGCCTCAACAGCGGCGGCCGCAGCGCTCCCTTCAGCTCTCAGGAGGGCGACCTCACCCTCCAGCTTCTTCACCTCGGCTAGTCTGGCGGCGGACTCCCGCTGCAGGATATCAATCTTCTTATCCTTGGCGGCCACCCGTTCCTGCAGCAGGGACATGTCTTGCTCCAACTTGGAGACATGATCATTCCGCTCCAAGTCCCGCTTGACGGCCACCGCCAGCTTGTCGCGGGCATCTGCGGCATCACAATCCGCCTTTGTCAAGCGCCGTTCCACCTCCGCCAGCCTGTCCCTGGCCTCCGCCAGCTCTCTCTGAAGACCCTGGATCTCCTCCCTGAGCTCCCGCTCAACCCGGGGCTGCTTCGACGCCGCTAGGAACATTTCGTGCAGCCCAACCGACAGGTGACCGAAGGCCGAGCTAAAGGGCGACTGGTCAATGGCCATTGGGCTCGAAATCCCCGCTACGCCGCCAAACCCCAGCCGCTCGCAGAGGTGGTAAAGAAATTCCGCTCACCGTCGGTCATGAACTCTGCGTATGCAGCAAATGAGTCCAAGTCACTCGTAGGCACCTCTCTCTCAACAGCCACTGGCGCCTTGGGCGGAGCTTGTCAAGCCCTCTTCTGTTGGCGGGCCCCGATGGTCTTCGCATTGTCCCCCTCTTCCTCATTAGCGGAGTCATTTTGCCGGCGCCTTCGCTGAAGCACCCTTGTGTTTCCAGCAGCAGGCTTCAACCCCTTCGGCGGCTGCTCCAACCCGGCGGCGGTGACAGTCCCCGACGGCTGCACCACTTTCTCCTTCTGTGGCCCACGCCGAACGGCAGGCACTTTCTCTTTCTGCGGCGCGGTGGTAGCAGACCCCTTTTTCCCTCCGTCCACATTGGCCCCCGTCTGAACGACGGGCAGGCCGTCACCACCAAGGTGGGAGTGGTGCGACATAGGTAGCACCACTGGAATCGTTAGTAGAGTACAAGGCTATGCATAAGAGAAAGCGCTAGCTATGTTCAGCGGAGACCGGCAAACAACCTCGGATAGGCTGAAACTCCGACTTAATCCTAAACGTCGGCTCCCCCTCGTTGGACCTAGCTTGGTATTCCCACCCTGCCGTGGCAACACAGAAGGTCCCCCGCCAGTAGGACATGGAATCCCTCAGGTTCTCGATCAGCTTGGGCGACCCCTGGCGGCGACTCAAATTCACCTGCCCTCTGCAACCTTGGCGCTTCACATACACCAGCTCGTAGAAGTGCAGCACTTCCGCCACAGTTGGCCCCTCACAACCGGACAGCCGCCATAGTGAGTTCAGCGCCAACATTAACCGCCATATGTTGGGGCAAATTTGCCCAAAAGCGAGGCCAAACTCGCACACCAAGATTTGAAGATTTGGCACCAGCGGGAATGTCACTCCTTGGCGGAATATCGCCTCGTGCACGGCGGCAAACCCCTCTGGAAGAATAGATGCCTTCTCGTCCACCGTCGGCGGACGCAGCTTCACCACTCCTGGCAACCGGAACATCCGCTTCACTAGGTTGACGGCGGCAACAGTCATCCGCCCTCCTGCCTCATCAACAGGGGTGTTGTCCTGGAGGACCCACGCTGACTCAGCATCCTCCCCCGCCACCTGTCCCCCGTCAGCAGAACCACTGGCAGCACTGTTACTTGCTAACCGCTCATCACACCTATTTTTGGCAGCGGCAGCCTCCCCTGCCCTAGAACTCTCTGGACGCGAGGCACGACCCATAGCTACTTCCCAGGGTAAGGTTTGTAACGGCTCAACCTCTAGCGGTACTGGCAGTGAGGTTCCTGCATGGGCAGACGGACGCAACGAGTCAATAAACATTCTATCCGCCACGCTGAACGACACGTCAGACCCGGAATCCTCACTGCTCGAAATCTCTACGACGTTAGCCATCCCAAACCCTAAAACCCAAATCAGTTAGCTCAAACAAGATCTAGCCTATGCCTATATCAGTTATAGCCAAGAACATCAAGAACAGTTACCCAGAAAATGCCAAAACAAGAACAAACACACTCAACCCAGATTCGACCATCTCGCAAATCCCTAAACACCAACTCTCTGCCAAACACCATAACCCACCACCCAAATCTCACTTTACACCCTTAAAGCACACCAGAGAAGAACAGATAACACCCCAAAAACAGAAACAACAAAACCCAGAAACCAACAGACCCAATGAAACAGGGAAGAGAATCAAGATACCAACCTCAAAAGAGAAAACTCCGGAGTGATGGTGAACAGTAGTCTTCGATGAGGGAAATCTTCGTCTTTCCGGGTACGATAACTCCACGAAATCCCAGCAGCCTCTTTCTTGAGTCTCGGACGAACAAATCTTGAAGACGACGAGTAGAGTTTGAAGCTTTAGCAAAGTGTCAAATCTCGTTAGGTTCCCCCCCTTTTATGTCAACGTCAAAGAATTCTAAACTGTCCACTGGAAAACAACATCGCGCACCAGCCGTACACGTGTCCCACGTCTCCACTTACTCTCCGGATTAACCGAGGCGATGCCTCGGTTACAAAATCCATAATTACTCGCATTAATGGCGAGAAGACGGCCAGGCTGAGGAGACACGCCTTCAGATGCTAACCCTCTAGGAGTTGGCCACGTGTCGACCACCATCAGACGAAGCGTCTAATGGAAGTAACCACTTGGGAAGAAATCACCAACCGTCGGAAGTCTCCGCTGAGCGAAACCCTGCCAGCGAAACTTCTCCCTTGTCACCTTTCAAGTGACGAAGTCTCCGCTGAGCGAAACCCCGCCAGCGGAACTTCTCCCTTGTCACCTTTCAAGCGACGAAGTCTCCGCTGAGCGAAACCTCGCCAGCGGAACTTCTCCCTCGTCACCTTCCAAGTGACGAAGTCTCCGCTTAGCGAAACCTCGCCAGCGGAACTTCTCCCTTGTCACCCTCTAAGTGACGAAGTCTCCGCTGAGCGAAACCCCGTCAGCGGAACTTCTCCCTTGTCACCTTCCAAGCGACGAAGCCTCCGCTGAGCGAAACCCCGCCAGCGGAACTTCTCCCTTGTCATCTTGAAAGCGGGGTGTCTTCCGCTACACGACACACCGCTAGCGGAACCCCCTTTTCATCTTGCAAGCTGCGTACTTTGTTCAGCGCAATCCCGCTCAATAAAATACCGCCAAGCACGTCTACTGGACGCTACTTCCTGCTACAGCCAGCGGGGGGATATCCGCCAGCGGCGGATCCCGAGGCCACGCCTCACTCTGACAACGACCGCCACGCGGCGTTACGGTCAGACTGTCCCTACGGGACACGGGGACTTGTCAACAGTCTACGACGGCCCTGATCAGGTACGTTGACCCCCGTCACTTGGGTACTAAAGATTGGGCTCGCTACCCAACACCCTCTGCTCCGTGTAGCTCCCCCTCAACAAATAATTTACCGACCATCCGGAGGTCCATCTTAGCCGGGGAGTGGGGGACTCCCTGGGGGGGCCTAGCAAGGGCCCACCCGAAAGGGTATAAAGCGTTCGCTCAGTAAATCCATGGTTGACAACGCATTGACGCTAATTATGCTTTTGCAAGGTCTAGCGGAAGAAACGCTTCAAACCGCTGAGCAACTCCCCAACCAAGATTGCCCTCCTTGACTGGGGACTTGGGGGACTTGTACATACTTGTACATTTACAAGCATAATTAGCTATAATGGGCTATGCTCATGGTACCGCCAGAGGTACTGATTCCCGCCAAAGGAGTAGTTTACGGATACACAGCCAGGCGAGCTACCGCCTGAGCTTCGGATCACCCCCAGATCACCACCGACGCGCCGCCACGTGCCGTGCCAAGATAGCATCAGAAGCTCCTGACGCTGGGAACTGAAGTACATCAGTCTCACATCGAAAACAAGGAGAAGATCAGCATTCTCCTCACCTATAAAAGGTTCTCTCCTCTCTCCTCATTAATTATGCATTTACTACTCATTTATTGTTATGTTGCCTATATGCATAGACTGACTTAGGCATCGGAGAAGTGAAGACCGCCCAACGCAGTCTCCCTCTGACGCCCTGTCTTTCATTTGACAGCTAGCGAAGATCACCGAGTCTACAAAGTAGCGGTCCGCCCACCGGACCCGCGTTAAACGAAGGTTCGGCTACCGCCGGACTTTGAGCATTAACATTATCCCTGAGAACGTAGAGATCTCTGTAAATTACACTAGTGTACATGGGACGTGGGAACGAAGCTCCATCATCATTGATGATGTATTCGCGTATTCTGTAGCACATGAGATTATTGATACTGATGACATCGAACCACACTCCGTTGATTAATGTCATCGTAGAGCTAATTGACCAAAATGGAAAGATGTGATCCAGATAGAACTAGATTCTCTAGCGAAAAGAAAGGTATTTGGGCAAGTTGTGTCAATACCGCCCAACACCAAACTAGTTGGTCATAAATGGGTATTCGTTAAAAAGCGTAATGAGAGAAACGAGATTGTAAGATACAAAGCTCGCCTTGTGACACAAGGCATCTCACAACGCCTTGGAATCGACTACGAGGAGACATATTCTCCCGTAATAGACGTTATTATATTCCACTACCTTGTCAGTTTGGTAGTTTCTGAAAAACTGAACATGCAGCTCATGGATGTGGTTACTGTGTATCTATATGGGGATCTAGATATAGAGATTTATATGAAGGTTCCAGATGGACTTCAGTTACCCAAGTCAAGTGGCTCCAAACCACAGAGCGCGTTTGCAATAAGGTTGAAATGCTCACTATATGGATTGAAGCAATCTGGACGGATGTGGTATAACTGTCTAAGTGACTACTTGGTTGGGAAGGGATATGTTAACAATGAACTATACCCATGTGTGTTCATAAAAAGAACAAGTTCCGGATTTGCAATAGTAGAGGTTTATGTTGATGACATGAGCATAATTGGCACCCTTAAAGAGTTAAGGGAAACCGCTGAACACTTGAAATCCGAGTTTGAGATGAAAGATCTTGGGAGAATGCGGTTTTGCCTTGGTTTGGAATTTGAGCACCGTGTAGATGGTATCCTAATTCATCAATCAGCTTATACCCAAAAGATGCTATGGCGTTTCAATACTAACAAAGTTAAGCATTCAAGCACCCCAATGGTCGTCCGTAGTCTTGATCCAAAGAAGGATCCATTCCATCCAAAAGATGACGACGAAGATGTGCTAGAGGCAAAAGTGCCCTACCTAAGTGCAATAAGCGCATTATTGTACTTAGCACAATGCACAATATTGGACATCTCATTCGCCGTGAACTTATTAGCTAGATATAGCTCTGTGCCAACACGACTCCATTGGACTGGCGTTAAAGATATCTTTCAATACCTAAGTGGTACGATTGATATGAGCTTGTTCTATCTCTACAGAGAGATGATGGATTCAGACCCATTATATGTCAAGAACGCCACAAACAGTGGTCTGCGTTCCCTCTCCCCATCCCAAAACGACATAAGTGTTTTGGAATGTTTTGCTGATGCTGGGTACCTCTCTGATCCACACAAAGGTCATTCCCAAACTGGTTATGTATTCATCATGGGTAAGACCGCGATATCTTAGAGGTCTACTAAATAGACTCTAGTCGCTACTTCTTCGAACCATGCAGAGATTATTGCTCTTCACGAAGCAGTTCGTGAATGTATATGGATTAGATCCATAGTTACGCATGTTCGAAGCAATTGTGGTTTGAAGTCTACCACAAATGAGCCTACCAGCATTTATGAGGATAATGCTGCTTGCATTGAACAAATGAAGCAAGGCTACATCAAAGACGACAATACCAAGCATATATCACCTAAGTTCTTCTACAATCAGTAACAACAGAAGCTCCTCAAGATCAAGGTGAACCAGGTTAGATCTGAGGACAATGTGGCAAACTTGTTGACTAAGTCATTGCCCAAATCCACGTTCGAGAAACATGTTGCAAGCATTGGTTTGTGAAAGTTATTCGAACTCCCTTGATCGTAGTCATCAGGGGGAGACGCAGACATTAGGGGGAGATGTCTACATTTTGATCTCGAAACGTGAAGGGTGTGTTGCGCTGTTTTTCCTCTTCGACCGAGGTTATTTTTGTCCCATAGGGTTTTTGTTACTCGGCAAGGTTTTTAATGAGGCAACGAGAGGAGCCCCGCGTTTGGGTGACACAAGGGGGAGTGTTTAAGTAAATCCAGATTTTGTGTCTGGATAAAACTCTAGGATACTTTCTCTAGTTGTAATAGGGTTTGTATTAGAGATAATATCGGAGAATCTTAATAGATATCCAATCAATGTACGATTATGTTTCCATGTACAACTCTGATACTATGCCTTGTAAACCTCTATATAAAGAGGCCCCTATTATCAATGAAAGCACAGCAAATTCTCTCCCAAATATCGATTCCCTAAAACAGTTTAATATTTATTTGTATTTGTTAGTTAAATAAAAAAAATTGATATACAAAATTGTCTCAAACACCGTAAATTTATGTTACCTCAAGTCCTCTCAATTTTCAGAACCAACCCTATTACTATTCCAGCTTGAAATGTTTAGAGATTGTTTTTGCTCCTGATATCCAACATTTACTTTACCTATAAAAAAGAGGTCATATTATTATTGATTGCTTAATGAATATATTTATTTTTTCGATAAGAAACTATTGACAAAGATTAAATACAAGCACCTTTAAGGCACCCAGACCCTAATCAATCAAAAAGTACAGCTCTTGAGACACTCAGGGGTAAAAAGTTACCCCAAACTTTTTCTCCACTGCAGTTGTGACGTAGGTTTGCACAAGCATCTGCTACTAAATTCGCTTCTCTTAGGACATGGTTGAAAAATCTTCGTGAAATCATCTTAATGTCTTCTATAATCTACATAATTCATCATGGTGGTTGGATCTTGTTATTAACAGCAGGTATTCCAGCAAGATTGGCCTTAATTAAGGTACTCTTGCCAGCTTTAGAAAGGGTTCCTTTCTTCCAGCTAGAAAAGCCTATTTGTTATTATGAGCATTAATTCTTTTGCATTAGCAGGGTCCTTCTAGAAAACTACATTATGTATACCAAGGTATTTACCAATGGTAGATTTTTGTTGGATTCTCAGGATATTAACTATACCCTGCTTCAAATTATTAGGGACATTTGAGGAAAAGAATAAGGAGGATTTATTAAAATTAATTCTTTGTCCTAAAGCTAAAGCAAAAGCTTCCAAAACTCTTATTATGGTCCTAGCTCCTTTAGTAGAAGCTTTAGCAAATACTAAGCAATCATCAGCAAACATTAGATTTGAAATCCTGAATCCTAGTGGGGAGGAAAGTAGACCAACATGATTCTTTGGCTTTTCAGCTAGTTTATTTATGTGTCTTATGAGAGGTTCCATGCAGAGAATGAAAATATAAGGGGATAAATGATCCACTTGTCTGATTCCTCTGGATGGCTTAAACCAACCTTCAGCTTTACCATTAATAATAAGAGGGAAAGTGATACTAGTAATGCAGTTCATAATTCTAGTAATCTAGTCTAAGTGAAATCCAAACTTAGAAAGACAAGCTTTAATAAAGTCCCAGTTCAGAAAGTACATAAAAAATGTATAGAAATTTGACAAAAAAAAAAGAAAAAGAGAAAGAAAAGAGGAAGTCCAAATTCAGAAAATCATAAGCTTTTTCTAAATCAAGTGAATAAATTGGTGGTAGTGATCAAGCATATTATACTATATATTAAAGCAGGGATTACTGCTGCTGTTACTAAGGGTTTAGGAAAAGACCTTTTCTGCCCCCTGTTTTGGTAAATTACAACTGCCATTCCTCCTAGGTATAAATCCTGACCGATAAAAGAAGCCTAAACTTTTTTCCTTTCTCTCGCTCTTGCATCCGAACATGACCGTTTTTGGGCTGGAAAGACAACGTTTGCATTTCATCTGCAGAGTTCTGGGTTTGTTTTCCGACCCTTGTGTTGGATTTGCACAGAGAGAGAGAGAGAGAGAGAGAGAGAGAGAGAGAGAGAGATGTGGGCTGCTCTTCTCCATGCATGTAATGTTGAAGGTAAATTTTTTCCCTATCTATTATTGAGGAGTACTGTTGTGAAGCATTTCCAATTTCAATATGCGGTTTCCAAATTTAATTTCTAGCTAATAGAAACTTTGGTATAGTTTACGTGTTGGGTTATGTTAGTTTTTTGGAATTCCTTTGCTACATTTTCAGATTTTTTTTTTTGGTGGAGTGTGGCTCAGTTTAAGATTATGTCAGTTGACTTCGTTATTTTCTAAAGTTGGAAGATCTTAAATCTTTGAGATGCTTTTTCTTCTTTTATATAAACCAAACAAGTGTAAGAACATGAACAAAGGAGAAAGATTACTTAAACTCTGTGTTGGTCTTAAACAAAACCGTGTTTCCGTATCCCAGGTTTGCGTTTTATAGTTTTATGTATGTGTTGGCAGTCGACTGCTTCTTACCAGTGCCTTGCTTTTTTGTGAATTATCCAAATGCAACATTCATATATTGACAAAGGAGAAAAAGAAAATGAAAATACAAGGACGAAACGTTTTTCTGGGTTTCGGAGATTGATAGACACGTTGCAATCCTTACTGGGCAGAAATAAAAAAATTCACACAGAAAGCACAATTTTGGTTACTCAGTGAAAACCTCAATTTTGAGATTAAAAACACTGTGGGGCTCTTACTCTTGAGAACCCAAATAAAATCAAT